>JAOSBM010000206.1:18515320-18545024 GCA_027568955.1 Erythroxylum tenue | reverse complement strand
AAAGTACAATCAATTATAGATTTTCTTACCTTTTTTATTACAAATATCAACAATATTTCTATTCTCCCTTCAACTCACATAATAAACTATAAATACTACCATGGTAAGGCGTAAGTCATCGGTTCAAATCCGATAAGGGGCTTTGCCTCTTTTTTCATACTACCTAAGGAGTTTTATGAATTTCATATTATGCTTGAATATGAAATTCATTTTTCTAATCTCTCATTGCTATTTCTCATTTACGGAAATCTAGAGTTATAACCCTTAGTATGGAAACGAGATGTTGCAAAGCATCTGATCAACACCACTCTTGCTTTTTTCAACAAGTCTGTTAATAATGTTGTTTTCTTTGAGTACCCTACTGTAAACTACCTATAATAGTTAGCCAGTTTGAGAAAACTCTGCAACTATCGTATTGTCATGGGAATCTGCCACTCAACTATTGCCTTCACTTTCTTTGGATCCATCCTAACTTAACCATTGCTAACTAAGTTATCCAAGAATTTAATCTTTGACTGTGCAAACTTACACTTCTCGATCCTCACATAGAGTTGTTTTGCCTTACCATCTCAAATATTTTCCTCAAATGCTCCACATGTTCTGCCATATTAATGTTATATGTCATGAAGTTGTCGAGATACACCATAACGAAATTTTCAGGAATTAATACAACAAGTCGTTCATTAGGTTGTAAAATGTCATAGGCATATTAGTCAATCCAAACGACATAACTAAAAATTTGTATGACTTATATTGAGTCATGAATGTTGTCTTTTGCTCATCACCCTTGGTTATCCGTACTTGTCAATAGCCATTCTAAAGATCAAGATTCATGAAAACTACAACCCTCGACAATATGTCCATCAAATCTTGAACTAAAGGAACAAGATACTTGTTTTTCGTTGTTATCTTGTTCAAGGCTCGATAGTCCACACACATCCTAAGTGTTTTATCTTGCTTCTTCTAGAATAGCATTAGGGCACCTTATGGGGCTTTAAAAGGTTGGACAAACACTGCCTCCAACAATTTACCAAGTTGTTTTCAAAGCTCCCTCAACTCCAACAAGGACATCCTATATAGGGCTTATGTAGGTGGGACGGCTCTAAGAACTAACTTGATCCTATGATCAATCTCTCGACGAGGAGAGTCTTAGGCAACTCTTTCGGTATCACATCCCAAAACTCCCTCAGCAAACTTACAACTACATTGGGGATTTCCACCATATAGTCCTCATTAATCTCCCATATAGCAGCGAGATAGGTCTTCATACCTTTTTTTAACCCTTTGTCGATGCTCATGGCTAACAAATGGTGCTACCATTTGTGTATCATACATCGTTACACCACTAGATCTATAACAGTTAACATAAAAGGAATTTTGTTCCTATATGATCATCATACCTTCCAAACTTGGATACAACATTGCCTTTGTTGCCTTTAAGAAGTCAGTCCTCAATATCAACTTGAAATCTTCAAGTAGCATGACCATCTAGTTGAACTTGACATGTTAACTCCCTATGCTCACTGGGACATTATAAGCGGCTCCTATCATAAATTATGCCTTACCTATAGGGTCTTCATCTTTTTTGTGGTCTTTGATACCTTAAGCCCCAACTTGAGCACCATCTTTTCTACAATAAAAGAGTGTGTGGTACCCATATCTAGCTTTACAGTTAGTTCCTTCACATTGACTTGGATTCCCACATACTTCAACTTATCACAAGGAATGGATTCACTTTCAAGCACATTTAATAAGGCTTTTAGATTTATTGCCACTTCCATATGCATCAACTTGTCAAAAAGATTGGATTCGCTTTCAACCACATTAAGGCTTTTAGATTTGTTGCCACTTCCAAATCTTCTTCATTTTCTTTTGCAATTAGGTGCTTAGCTTCTACTTCCTTGGACATTCTCTCACAAAATGCAGACCACTACATAGGTAACAAGCAAGTTTGCTTCTTAGAGGATGCATCCCCACTTTTAAAGCCACTATTTTTCTTGCCTTTCCCTTTGAAATCCTCCTAAGCTTTTGCCCTTAAAAGAAGGAGAGAAGTCTATCTTAGTTTCCTTTATCACTTGAAAATCCACCAAGGCATTAGCAACTGTAACTGTGCCAACCACATCTTTCATATTTTGCCTCAACAACTATATTTGTGCCCATGGTTGTGACCTAGACAAAAAGTTGTAGGCTTTATCCTCATCTGACATACTATCAATATCTAACATTAGAGATTCAAACTTTTTAACACACTCTCTTATCCATCCATCTTGCAATATCTTCTTCAAGACATCTCTTGCGAGCCAAAAGTTGTTCATCGAAAGGAATTGGTCATTTAACTCCTTCTTCATCTTCTCCCACGTGTCAATGGGAGCTTTACTTATACTGATTTCGATAAAGGTCCTTATTCTTTACCAAAGTTTGGCATCTCCATCAAAATATATGACCGTCACATTGACCTTTTTAACATCGCGTACTTCAACAATCAGAAAGTACTGCTCCATATTCTGTAGAAAGTTCTCGAGCTCCTTCGCATTCTACAACCCTTGAAAACTTTAGGTTTACGCACCTTCATTTTAGTGCTCTCAACATCTTGTGTTGCAATAATGTCTTAGTATCGTCATCTTAAACCTAGTCTCCTCTTATACTTTCATCAAATATGTTATTCGAGGCTAAAATTGTTGGATCTGTTCCTCTAACATCTCAAATTGATTATGGTAGGGAGTGATATTTTCCTCTGCTCGAGGAATTAACCTAATAGATGCCTCCACCTTAGTATCTAAAATATTATAATTAATAAAATTATTATCTTAAATGATGAAATATTATAATTAATTAAAATTTTTACCAAATAAAATCCCTAACCCTGCAAATTATACGAACTGGCTTTCACTCTTCGATGTCCACTAAAAAATTCAAGGTACTTGATCAAAATTTAAATTTAGTTATTTCTAACTTTGATTTAAAGAATGAGATGGCTTCGTTTTCTAATTACTCCGATAAGTGAAGCTTAGTTGCGAAGACCTATGATACATACATCGTTGCATTCATAAAACATTGTAAGAGTCAAACAAGCGTGCAAGAAACCCCTGATCTAGAGTTCGGCATTCTTGCTGGGGGAAAAATGGCCAAGGATTCATCGCCGCGATCGTGGTTCGTGGATGTAGTGCCTTTAATGGTGGTTCTTCTGATAGCAGCTCATGTCCTTGTTTTGGTAGATCCCAAACCCTTACTATTGCTGTTTGATTGTTCTTTAAAATTGCTGTTTTAATTTTTTTTTTCCGTGCTTGTATTAGGTTTACTGGATTTACAGGTTAGCTACTGATAAACAACCCCAAAGAAGAAAGGCGCATTGAGAATTTCAGGGTTTGTAAAGCTCCTGTTTTGTTCTTGTTTGATTACTCGTATATTTTTGTGGTAGACTAGTAGTTATGGAAAAAGAGATAAATAGCAATCATTATAGGTTTTTCTGTTGTGATTCTGTTTTTATCACATTTTGGTTGATAAAGCATAAACTTTTTGTTTTAGATTTTAGAGTTAGTGCGTTTATGTCAATTCTTACGCTTTCGTGGTTGCACCATTTGGGATTTCCCATAAAGCTAGGAATAATGTCTAACAAGGTGTGCGTTATGCGTAGTAGTGTTCACTTTTTCTCCTAATCGCATGCACAAGAACTAGCTTGCAAGATTATAAACGCACATTGGTACATGAGCAATTTGTAAGGCAATAAATTGCAGTACTTCCAGCTCTTTTTTTGCAAGATCACATTTTAGCTGATAAAGTTCCAATTTTTTGGTTTAGTCCGTGGGTTTGTGTCAGTTCTTATGCTTGCTTGGTTGAGATTCCCTAAATGCTGGAAATAATGTATGACAAGATGTGCATTTTGCACTTCTTTTATACATCACATGCACAAGAACTAGGATATTAGTACTAGAGGATGCATAGACAGTATTTTGCTACTTGGAACTTTGCTACTTGGAACTTTTATAAATGAGAATTCTCGTTAATTAAAACTGTTGCATGTTGTTTTTTGTTCGAGTTCTGCAGTTTCGGTTTTCATTCTATTCTATTTGGGCTTCCTATTGAGTTTAAGAAACTGTAGGGTCGACGTGTGTCTATAAGTCTACCCATAATGATACTTTTAATATTCATTGGCAATCTTAAATTTTGTGCAGAGTTGGAATAAAAGTTCTTCCACCTTGGATAGGCTATACATGGTTTTCCTTGCTTTGTTGTACGACTTCCAACCTTGACCCATGAAACAGACAAACAGGTAATGAAAATATTCTCTCAGTGTGATTGAAAGATTAGTTTGTGTTTGCTTCATTTTAAAGAGAAATTGGTGTAATGGATGCAAGGCACCCTTCTATCTGATCCCAATTGACTTTAGATTAAGGCTTAACTAAGTTGAGTTGTTAGTGGTTGAGAGAAGCTAATACTTTTTGCGATTCTTCTCCAGCACCATGAATTTTGATTTCTGTGATACACGTATGATTGCATTAGTATTTAGAAGTTCATGCATGAAGTTGCAAGTTTATTCCATAATGTGCTGTTTGCAAGTTTATTCCTGTGCTGCTATATATAATTCTTCAATTTTAGAGGCAGGGTTTCCTTCCATTTTCACTTGCCTTCCCAAGATGTGTAAGACTGTTGTGATGGTTTGAAAACAATTGATAAATTTAAAAACATTTTGAATTTTTGTGTTGATACCCACTTGTAGAGAATTTATACGTGGATATGCTTGTGCTTCTATGTTTTCCTGAAATTTTGTCATATGCTGGACTGGGTGCTACATTTATCATTACATCTGTTAGGCATCAGTGACATTGCTTCTCCACAAGGGTTCTATTGTGTGCTTTACTATTTCTGATAAATTGGCATTTCTGTGCTAGTGTTTAGCTGCTGGTACTGCAGGTTTAGTTCCTATGTTTTTCTATATTGTTTCATTCGTATAAGATCTGATTTCTGGACAATAATAATTATGTTTTACGTAGAGTTTCTTCTTGTTGCCATACTTCCATGTGCACGGTTAACTGGGATAATTGCTTGTAGGAAACTGTTTGCTACTTTTCCAAATAGCGGCTTTATTTTCAAGATTATGTACCCGATAACACGAGGCTGGGATTTACTTGTGTATATTAGTTTTTCATCGTCATTGTCATCTGGGATGTCTGATTCTTTATTTTCAAGATTATGTACCCGATAACACGAGGCTGAGATTTACTTGTGTATATTAGTTTTTCATCGTCATTGTCATCTGGGATGTCTGATTCTTTATTTTCAAGATTATGTACCTGATAACATTAGGCTGGGATTTACTTGTGAATATTAGTTTTTCATCGTCATTGTCATCTGGGACGTCTGATTTATAGTGGTTCATGATCTCAGTTCATGTTATGAGTTTCCTGGGCTTGCTGATTGTGCATCCTGTGTTGTTAACTTTTTGTTTCTAGATAGCAGATTACTCATTCACCAATGGATTAGAACATTCTTCACATGCTTCCAAGGTAGAGAAGGTTGAAATTACTAAATGTCAGTAGATCCGTGGAGGATTTGGATATCACAGCTATCCACGTCTTGGTTCGGGAAGTAATCAAAACATTCTTAGTGTTGTCGCAACTGCTGGAAGAAAAGCTTGCTTGCCATTTTATCAGTTCCCATTTTCCAGACCAAATTGAAAAATTGATATTAACCACGATGTTATGTTTATCATTAGATGTTTTGCATGGCTAGAGTTGGTGAATGCACTGGGGTTATTTATTTAGTTATACATAAATAACACGAAGAATCTACTATCATTTAGTGAAGCCTCACTTTCAAGAGTACACCAATGACATGTCACTTTTCTTGAAGATGAAATTATTGACCTTAAAGGGATACTTATTATTATAATCCATATGGCATAGCTATGAATGGTTGATAATGTAAGCAGTTAAGGCAACAACAGTAAAAAGAGTTTCTTCAACTTCTTGATAAACAGTTACCTTTGCTTATTGTTTTATCTCTTTTCCACTACTATTACTTAGCTTTTCAATGTCTTATCTATATGTAGATTAACATGGCTTGCCTTTTGTTAGCGAACGACGATACAAACTAAAGCAACTTTTGATACTTCAATGAACAATAAATAATATGATGATTTTCTTATTTGTCATCCATTATATTATCTATTGTTTGTACCTTCGAGATAAGGTTTATGAAATTAAAACAAAAGAAGAAAAAAGCATTGATATAATGAGATGAATGCTTAGATTGACTATGAATTGTGATAATGCATGCATTAGTGAACTTCGTATGGATAAAACAATTTTTAGGATATTGTGTGATATGGTAAGAGTCGGGGGTTTAAAACCCACTAGGAACACAACCGTAGAAGAGATTGTAGCAATGTTCATATACATCTTAGCTTACCATAAAAAGAGTAGGACAATCAACCTACTTTTTCTCTGTTGTAAAAAAACTGTAAGTTGGTAATTTCATCAAGTTTTTCATGCAATTATAAGATTGCATCTTATTTTGCTCAAGAAGTTGGAGTCTATTTTTAGGATTGTTAAAATGAGAGATGTAAATGTTTTTAGGTGCTTGAACGCTATAATTAACTTATAACATTAATATCATAACTTTTATGTGTTAAATTATCTTTTTTTTTAATTTGTAAGGTTGCCTAGGAGCCTTAGATGGGACACTAATTAAAGTTACACCTCCTAGCGAAGATAAGCCTCAATATCACACAAGAAAAGGATGTATCTCAATAAATGTTTGAGGTGTTTCTTGCCCAAACATGCAATTCATATATGTATTGACCGGTTGGGAGGGCTCTGCACACGTTGGTCGTGTGCTTCGAGATGCGAGCTCAAGGCCTCATGGTCTATGAGCCCCCCAAGCTAAATTTCTGTTATAATATCCAATTTGGTTTCTCTTTGGGTTATGTTGCTTAATCATGACTTATTGTTCAATTATGAAGGTTATTATTACTTGGTTGACTCTGGATATTGTAATGCAAATGGATTTCTTGCTCCGTATCGAGGACAATGCTATCACCTCAAAGAATTTGATGGCCATCGACTAGAGACGACAGAGGAATACTTCAATACAAAACATTCCAAAGCAAGCAATGTTATTGAGAGATGTTTTGGATTGTTGAAAGGAAGATGGAAGATCCTTACATCCCCTTCATTTTTCTCAATTCAAACCCAAGTTCGCATTATAATGGCTTATTCCCTTCTACACAACTTGATTCGCAAGTTCATAAGCTTTGTTCGACAAGAGTCAATCACTGAAGATGAAGAGGAGAGTGAGGAAGATGAGAGTGATAAAGATGATGAAATGGAATACATTACACAAATTAGTCTAGCTGATGACTGGTTAACATTCAGAAATAATATGAAATCATTATGTATAATATATGGACAGCTAGATCCAATAACAATGATGTGGATTAGTAATTTAAGATATGTTTGTTTCATATGCTTATTAGATTGTTGAAATGTTTTGGTTTTGATTAATGTACCTGAATTTTGAACATCTCTGTTTGTTTGGTATTAGCAATATATAACTGAGAGTTATTAGATTAATTTTGAAATGCACCCATGTGAACATCTCTGTTTGGTTGACTCTATGTAAGTGAGTTATTAGATTACATTGTTGTATTAATATTTTTTAGCAAAGTTATTTTTGTTATATGTTATTTCCTTAGTAACTCTTACCTTGTCGTACATTTATTAGGAATGGTTATGGCTGCCTGTGGGCGGGGAAAAAATAAGCAATATTGGAAGGATGATGAGGTTGAAGCTTTAGTCGAATTTTTGCAGGAATTAGCTTGCGATCCTTTATGGAAAGTAGATGGAGGATTTAAGAACAATTATATGGTTGAAGTGCACAAGATGTTGTTGAGCAAGATTCCCAATTTTGATAAAGACGCGATCCACACATTGACTCTAAGGGTATGTTTGGATGTGGGTGGAGGGATGGAAGGGAATGGAATGGAATAACCCAAATGACTCAGACCATTGTTTGGGAGTCTATTTTGAAACAGGATGGAATGACAATTAATGGCTTTGGAAGCCATCCTTTGCCATCCAAAATTTAATATTTTGTGACCTCCCAAATTGGGGGGTTAGAGATGGAATGGCACAGCTTGCCTTCCAAATCCTAATTTAATGACAAAAATACCCTCAAAAAATTAATGAAATTACAACCCTAGTCTAGCAAATACCTACGCGGCTACATGTTACTACGTCCATTGTGTTTCTCCTTTAACTGGCTTCTTCCATTGACGAACGTTTTCCTCCACAGCTACTAGGGTCATCTGTCTTCATTCCATCAGGTAAGCATCGACTAATCAATGAACTTAGTTGTGTATGAATATGCCTAACGAAGAGTACAATGCGATGAGGGTTAATGAAAAAGAACAAAAAAGTTAATTGCTTATATAAGAAAATGATAAAATTATATTCTAGGCATCCTACAATTTGAAATGCTTTGGGGTTACTAAAATAGTTTCATGACAACTATGCATATTTTATTACAAGGGTAATTTTGGAAAAAAAAATATTACAAGTCATTTCATTCCATTCATTTTTAGTATCACTTCCAAACAATGGTCAAAGGAGTCCCTCTGTTATTTTTTTTAAACTTCCAAACAATAGAGTGACCCATTTTATTCCATTTCATTCCACTTCATTCCATTCCGTTCCATTAATTGTCATTCCATTCCATTCCATCCCAAACTCCCAAACATACCCTAAGATTAAATGGTTAAGAAACAAGTACAATCTAATTTTTGAAATGTATATGCAAAGTGGTTGTTAGTGGGATGATGTTGAGCACAAGATCAATTATGAGAAACAATGGTTTGATGAATGGTACTTGGTAAGGACATCTAACTCAAAAGTTAATTGAACTCTTATTTTAGTAGTTTCTTAATTTGTGAGGAAGTTTTTAATATTGTTCTTCCTGCAATTCTTTTTTACATAATCACAAGAATGCAATTGGAATGTGAAACTTTAAATTCCCATATTTGTGCAAATTGGATATGGTGTGGGGTAAAGATAGAGCTACATGACTCAAAGCTGAGGATATAGCTGAAGCAAGTACTAAGGCTAACTGCCCAAAGAATATGATAGTGTATTCTTCATCGGATAGTGAAGATGAACCTGTTGTGTTCTCTGATACACAAGGATCCTCAGCTATTCTTTCAAGCACCCATTGATATGTGTCTAAATGTTTATTCATTTGATCTACTACCCTTAGTGATTAATGCCTTAGAAATGCTTAGAATACTCACTTTGACTCATACTTGATTTTAGTTACAGATTGGAAGTGAAGGAGTTAAAGTGACTCGAAAGCATATGCATTAAGTCATCTTCTCGATGTTGACACTCACTTGTCCTCGTGGATTAAGAACGAGAAGAATTAGAGGAAAGAAGAGAAGTCACCTCCTCTTATGTGTTATTTGGAGATCAACAATATGACATTATCATAATGCATTTGTTTTATAAACCAAGTATTTTTTGTGGTTTCTTTTTTCAAAACCCAAAAGTTTTATTGTTTCCATCCTCCAAAGCAAGTGTATTTTTTTCTTTTCATGTCACGCCCTTTAATTGTTTTACTGAACTAGCTCAAGGGAATGTATCATATTAAATGGATCAGGGTATAATAATGACCAATGACAAATATATAGGTGCACTGACAGCCGTAGCAACATTAGGTGATAAAATGTCAGTTTCTCTTGTTATCATATGTTTCTCTCTATCAAAGCTTCATCGTCAAAAGGGGTTAGGCATCCAAAATATGAAAAAGGGAAAAGAACAAATATCCAAATTATTGACTTGTTCTACATGGAATTTTTTATAGGAATAATAATAACAGGGTGCTTATGCAATTTATTAAATTTGTTCCTAATCTTTCAGAAACATAAAATTTTGTTCCTCTAAAAATTTACTATAATTGGAAATGTTGTGTTATACATAAAATATGCATGTAAGCTTTGGCTCTAAATTGCTCAACTTGTTTGTATCTTATTATATGTAATATCCTTATATCTGAAATTGAATTTAAAACATGTTTAACGTGACATATTAACTTGATATAATAGGCTAATCTTTTAATTTAATGTGCATATAATATATTAAGATAATATATTTAAATATCTTTTTAACATTATTTAAAAGAGATAAAATGTAAAACAAAATTAAAACAATGAAAATTAGGAAATAAAATTTGAAAATCACAAGTCAATTGTTAGAGTAGTGCTCTAAAGGCAATAACCTTTAGCACTTTTATACAAACTTTATTTTGATTAATAAAGCGAAAGGAAAGTTTTCATTAATTTGATGATCGTTTGTTTATGAATTGATATCGATCTTAAATAGCGTTAATGAAGTCCATGATACAAAACATAACATGAAGGAAATTATGATGAGATCACGATAATGAGATTCCTATCATGTGCAATTATGTTAGTATCTAAATTATCCCTAGTCATAGGAATAATAAGACAGGACATTATTAATCTTGATAAGCTAGCACATAAGACAGGACATTATTAATCTTGATAGACTAACATATGTTATACTTATTGATTTAATCAAGTAGTGGATCTCACAAATTGTAAGCATGAGATGTTTAAAGTTAACATGTGGGTGCTTACTAAGAGTTGTAAGTACATCAGATGACCACTATAAGATTATCATATAGATGATCTATCAAATGTTAATGATTAATCTCATCATATCAATGGTGCAAATATCCTTAGACTTGAGGCACTCAAGGATATCTTGGATACTGATCCTGTGCTTTGACATCATTCCTTGTTGCCTCAAGACGAGGTCGCTCATAGGGTGGTGACAGATATTGATATTCGAAGGTAATTGGGTAGCTAATAAAGGATTCACTGCTCCTAATAGAAGGAGATGATACCCATGACCTCTTGTCGGGTTCATTACTCAGGAGTCTCTGGCCAGAGCATTTATGGGTCATGAAGAGAGTCTTCAATGATACATAGAGTAATGAGATCCCAGGACAAGAACTAATATCACTTGGACTAGATATGACATAGTCAGTCTAGTGGAAGTTGACACATAGCCCATACTTCGAACCAAGTGGTTTATAGTATAGTGAAAGGACGAATTGCATGGTAATTGTCTATGGAAAGGTTTGTAAGTTGGATAATTAACTATTGAAGAGTTCATGTGTTAATCCACTTATATTCTGGTAAATTGGCATCATGAAACCCTTCATTATTTGATTGAATTAATAGTTAATTCAAGTGACATGAAACCATCCATGAATTTCTTGGATTAAGATTTAATTCAAGTGCTTCACACATATAAAAGATTGGACAAAAAATAAAGTGTGAATGGTTGTTTTTAAGTAAGCCACGATCGTGGCTCATAGGCCATGATCGTGACCAAAGGCAAGGCTACCAATTAAGTAGGCCACGATCGTGGCCCGAAGGCTCAACAGATGTACATAAGTGAGCTCTTCACTTATGTACAATAGAGCTAACCAGTCACAAACACACTCAAGTGAGAGAATAAGGTGTCTAGAAGAGTTCTAGAGTTAGAGGGAAGTGTCTTGAGTCTTATTTATGCAATTGTTGTATGAATCAAAGTGCTTGCAACATAGTTTTGATCTTTCTCTCCATTAGGACATCTACTTGAACTCATCTAGTTTGGTGCCCTACCACCATTACACATTATTTCTTCTTCATCTTTGAATGTTCTTGAGTGATAAAGGAAGGGTTTGGTGTTTGCAACAACCCAAACAAGGAGAAGAATTAAGAAAGGAGGAGAATCAAATTGTACATGTACTATTATACCATTTTCATATAATTTGTTTATGTATGCATTTAAGATTCTGGTCTTTTGGGATGTCATGGGGTCAGAATTTAGATTCTGAAACTTCCTATGCTTTATCGTGCATAAGATGCATGAATCCATGTCTCCACTAACAAATGGAATCATAGCAGGTTCATGCATGCATTAGATGATGTATTGAACATGTGCAAAGTGTTTGTTGGGTTGTGATTGACATGCATGTTGATTTGGAAAATTTTGCATAAATTGTAGAATTTTTTTTCTAATTTTCTTTCACATAAATGTTTACAAGGTGTTATACCATGTTTCTGTGAAAGGAAATTGCAATTGATTGTCATTTTCCATTTTTATTTCGAATTAATATCCAATCTATTGATATGTTGGTTTCTGGGAATTTCTGGAAAACTAAATGCATGCGTTGATTTTAAAATTTTCATAATAATTCTGTAAATTTTTTTAATAATTTTCTTTCACATAAATGTTTATAAGGTGTTAAATCATGTTTCTGTCAAAGGAAAGTACAATTGAATGTCATTTGCTATTTTATTACGAATTTGGTTTCAACCTGATGCATGTATGAAGTTCTAGGAAATTCTGGAAATCTGATGAACATGCATGCGTATAAATTACATATTAAATTTTATAAAAATTGTTTTTATGAAAACAAGTGTCATAGACATGTAATGTGCTGGCTAATTCCACTAACTTAATAAATGATTCCTAGGAATTAGTCTCTGGAATTTTTTATTAGACACATTTAGAATGTGTCTAAGACTCTAGAATTATTTTAGAATTAATTAAATTTGATTCAATTAATAAATCAAGTCAAAGTCAACATTGGTCAACTTTTTGAAAGTTTATGGAGTTGACTTCTTTAATGACTTATGATGTATATGTTTCGGTTATAAGACCTTGATAAAGTTTTTATGAGATAAGAAATGTATTATTTTGATGCTAGTAGCATGCTAAGTGCATATGCTTGAAAATAGGGTTTCGGAAATTTTTCGGACATCGAATCAGTCTTTCTAGTGTCTAGTAGGTTAACTTATTTATCTTGATGATTTTGGCCGTTAGGATATTTTTGGCTTGAGCAGAAATTGTCTAGATAAATTTGAGATGACTTAGGGATATTATAGATGACTAATTGATGTTCGGGAATTTTGGAAACCTTAGGAATTAATGTAGAATTAATCCAAGTAGAGCATAGTATTTCTAGTGTGACTAGAAAAAGGCAAGTGTACGAGAATTAAAGTGTCTAATTTAGACATCAAAATAATTGAATTTTAGGGTTCCTATTTGAATCACGCTAACAATTTGAATTATCCGAGACTAATACTAGTACTCGATTCGGTTCAAGAGTTGAATCGAATCACGAACTTTAGATGCATAGTCAAACCCTAACCTAAATTGAACCTCTTTTATGTGATACATGAATTAGATGCATTTTAAGGGTGGTTATGGACATAGGCTCAATTTAATTGAGTTGTCCATAATCTCTCTCTCTCTCTCTCTATATATATATATATACAATATCATCCAAGTATTGTTGAAACCAAAGAACAAATCCCTCAACCGAAATATTAGGACTTATGCCTTCCATTGATATGGCAAGAACTATAGTTCTTTTAGAGTTGGGTTGTTGGGCAAACCCAAACCCGCTCTACACGAATATGTTCAAACCATAGAAATTAGATTTTTGGACTAATGGGTTGGTCCTAACTGGAAGTGTTGATTTGTTAGGCAATCCCAAGGTTAACGTAGATAAAGGCAAAGTTGGGTTGTATACATCGTATGTATACGAATCAAGAGTTGATAACCCAATGAGTGTGTTAAATCAACAGTTGATGGCACAAGTAGATAGTTGTATAACTGAATGCAATTGGTATGAATGATATCTACCGATTGACCTAAGGTGGCTTATTGGGCAAATCCAAGGTCATTCTTAGTGATATTGGATATTGACCAATTAGGAAAACTACAAGTTTTCTTGAATTCATAGTGAGGGCTATGGATTTGGATAAAAATAGTGGGACCTATAATGCATATGATTAAAACATTAGTGTACATTCTAACACTTTCTCTCATTCTTTTAGGATATTGAATCGCCATAATGTCTTCGTCCAGTGTGAACCTACGTTTTCTATTAGACTCCAACAAACTCACAAGACCTAACTTCTTACATTGGCTTCAAAATTTGAGAATTGTTCTCAAATATGAGAAACTAGGATGTGTCCTAGATGAACCACTTCTCGATCTCCTTGCTACCGATGCATCTAATGAGGACCAGAAAGCTTATAAGAAGTTATTAGATGATAGTGGCTGGCTAGCTGTATAATGCTAGCCTCTATGTCACCAAAACTGCAAAAGTAGTATGAGACTGTGGATGCTCATACAATAGTCTACCATCTAAGGGAATTGTTTGATGAGCAAGCTCGGTCTGAAAGATTCAAGACCTTAAGGTTGCTTTTCCACTCTCAAATGGCTGATGGATCATCTCTAGTGCAGTATATGCTGAAGATGTATGGATACATTGAAAGGTTAGCCAGTTTAGGTTTCGTAATGGATTATGAATTAAGTATAGACTTAATTCTGACTGGTTTGACCAATCGTTATTCACAGTTTGTGCTTAACTATCGGATGAACCAAATATCCACCTCGATACCTGAGTTGATTAATCTGTTCAAAACATTTGGGCAAACTGTCAAGAAAGGAACCAAAAGAAGAAGAAAAATTCCAAGAAGCCAGTGGGAGGTGTAGCTAAGAAGAAGGCAAAGGAGACTACATTAAAGGGGATATGCTTCCATTGCAATAAGAAAGGACAATGAAGAGGAACTGCAAAGCTTATCTGGAGTCGCTGAAGCAGAAGAAAACATTAGATGTCCCACATTCTACTTCAAGTATGTTATTTGTCAATGAGGTTAACTTTATTTCTGATCGTAACATTTGGGTATTAGATATCAGATGTGACTCACACATATGTGTTGATATGTAGGGTCTCAGGAATAGTAGACTGCTCAAGAAGGGAGAGATGGACCTATATGTGGGAAATGGAGCAAGAGTTGCTGCATTAGTCATAGGAACATATGTTTTGTATCTTCCTAGTGGGATAAAGCTAATTTTGGATAAGTGCTATTATGTACCCGTTGTGACATCGAACAGTGTATTTGTTTTATGTCTTAATAAAGTGGGATTTCATTTAACCTTTTCAGGCAATGGTTGTTCAATGAAATTGAATGAAATGTTGTATGGTACTGCTACCTTGTGCAATGTTATTTACATATTAGATATGTGTAATCCAATTTTAAATATCAATGACAATAAAAGACAAAAAATGAGATAACTTAAAATCATCTTACTTATGGCATTGCTGACTTGGCCATATAAATGAGAGACACATGGCTAAGCTACACAGGAGTGGTAGCTTAGGGTCATTTGATTATGAATCATATGACACATGTGAATCTTGCTTGTTGGGCAAGATGACTAAATCACTTTTTAAAGGAAAGGGTGAATGAGCGAATGGGTTATTAGACCTAAATACATTATGATGTATGTGGTCCGATGTCCATTCATGCAAGAGGTGGTTTTATGTGCTTCATTACCTTTATCGATGATTATTCACGATATGGGTATGTGTATCTAATGAGATACAAGTCTGAAGCATTTGAAATGTTCAAACAATTTAGACATGAAGTAGAGAAACAACTTGGTATAAGTATTAAGACATTTCGATCAGATCTAGGTGGTGAATACTTAAACGGGGAGTTTCTAACTTATCTTAGGGATAACGAGATTGTATCCCAATGGACTCCACCTTACACTCTGCAACATAATGGTGTGGCTGAAAGGAGAAATTGAACCTTGTTGGTCATGGTAAGGTCAATGATGGGCTTAGCAGATCTACCGAAATCCTTTTAAGGTTATGCACTCAAGATTGTTGTTTATGTGATAAACAGAGACCCTTCAAAAGCAGTTGAAGTTACTCTATATAAGATATGGACTAAAAAAAAACCCTATCTTTCTCATATGAAAGTTTGGGATTGTTCAGCTTACGTGAAGCGGATCCAATCAGACAAGCTTGAAGCGAAATCTGATAAATGTTTGTTTATAGGATATCCTAAGGAAAAAAATTGGATATCAATTCTATAATGCTTTAGACCAAAAGGTGTTTGTCTCAATGCATGCTATCTTTTTAGGGAAAGAGTTTCTTCTAAGATAAAACAGTGGGAGAAAAGTTGAACTTGATGAAGTTCATGATGCTCAAACAGACGCAAATCAACTGTCTAAACTCGATATTGTTGTTTATGGAAATGAGACAATAGTTGAACCTTCTAACACATAAAATGTTCATAGGTCAAGTAGGATACGCAATGCTCTAGAGAGATATGGATTTCTCGTAAGTGAACAAAATGACATATTGCTCATAGAGGACGATGAGCCTATAACCTACGAAGAGGCTCTAAAGGGTTCAAAATCAGAAAAATGGCTTCAAAATGACATATTGCTCATAGAGGACGATGAGCCTATAACCTACGAAGAGGCTCTAAAGGGTTCAAAATCAGAAAAATGGCTTCAAGCCATTAAGTACGAAACGGATTTCATGTTTGAAAACCAAGTATAGACTTTGGTTGACCTACCCGAAGGGCTAAAACATAGGGTGCAAGTGGATTTTTAAGAAGAAAATCGACATGGATGGTAATGTGATTACCTATAAAGCGAGGCTAGTTGTTAAAGGATATCATCAAAAACAAGGGGTTGACTATGACGATACAGTTAGCCACATAGCCATGCTTAAATCCATTAGAATACTTCTAGCCATTACTACTCATTATGGTTATGAAATATTGCAAATGGATGTAAAGAAGACTTTTCTGAATGGAAACCTAGTTGAAGTTGTGTATATGATACAACCTGAGGGCTTCATATCTAAAGATGGCAAAAAGGTATGCAAGCTTCAGAAATCCACTTATGGATTGAAGTAAGCATCTAGGAGTTGGAACATCTATTTTGATGAGGCAATTAAAGAATTTGGTTTTTTCACAAAATCCTGATGAACCTTGGGTATACAAGAAGGTTAGAGGGAATGCTATCATATCCTTGTGTTATATGTGGATGACATATTACTAATAGGAAATGATGTCTCAAGTTTGCAATCAGTCAAAATTTGGTTATCTCAGAATTTTTCCATGAAAGACCTTGGAGAAGCAACTTATATATTGGGAATAAAGCTATATAAAGATAGATTAAGGAAGTTGGTAGTTCTTTCACAGTCAACATTCATAGATAAAGTGCTAAAGAGGTTTAGCATGGAGCAGTTCAAGGCAGGGCTTCTTCCCATGAATCATGGGATAAAACTCCCGAAATCTATGTGTCCCAAGACATAAAATGAAAGGACTCGCATGAGTATGATCCCGTATGCTTCAGCAATAGGATCAATAATGTATGTTATGTTATGTACAAGACCCGATATATTGTATGCTCTAAGTGTTACGAGCAGATATCAATTGGATCCTGGCTATCAAGAATATCTTAAAGTACTTGAGAAGGAATAAGGATATATTCTTGATATATGAAAATGGAGATCTCATAGTGAGCGGACATACGGATGCCAGTTTTCAATCTAACCAGGATGACTCCAAATTTCGTTATGTTTTGACACTGAATAGTGGAGCAGTCAGTTAGAAGAGTTCCAAACAAGAAATGACTGCATATTTAATGACCGAGTCAAAGTATATTGTAGTTGCTGAAGCGACAAAAGAAGCTGTTTGGATCAAGAAGTTTGTTATAGAACTTGGAGTGGTTTCGAGCATTGTAGATCCGATATTGTTATATTGTGACAACAATGGGGATATTGCTCAAGCCAAAGAACCAAGGTCTCATCAGAAGTCCAAGCATGTACTAAGGAGATATCACTTGATCAGGGAGATTATTGATAGAGGTGATGTGAAAATAAAGAGAGTGCCCATAGATTAGAACATCGCTGATCTTTTGACTAAGTCACCTCCTCAAATAAAATTTGATTCTAGTGTACTCGCCTATGGTATTAGATACAAAGGTGATTGACTTTAGTGCAAGTGGGAGATTGTTAGAGTAGTGCTCTAAAGGCAATCACCTTTAGCACTTTTATACAAACTTTGTTTTGATTAATAAAATGAAAGGCAATTTTTCATTAATTTGATGTTAGTTTATTTATGAATTGATGTCGATCTTAAATTGAATTAATGAAGTCCATGATACAAAACATAGCATGAAGAAAACCATGATGAGATCAAACCTGTCATGTGCAATTATGTTAGTATCTAAATTATCTCTAGTCATAGGATTAATAAGATAGGAAATTATTAATTCAGATAGACTAGCACATGTTATACTCATTGATTTGATCAAGTAGTGGATCTCACAAAATGTAAGCATGAGATGTTTAGAGTTAACATGTGGATGCTTACTAAGAGTTGTAAGTACATCAGATGACCGCTATGAGATTATCATACGGATGATCTATTAAATGTCAATGATTAATCTCATCATAGCAATGGTGCAAATATCCTTAGACTTGAGATATTTAACGATATCTTGGATACTAATCCTATGCTTTGACATCATTCCTTGTTGCCTCAAGACGAGGTCACTCATAGGGTGGTAATTGGGTACAACTATTGGTATTCGACGGTAATTGGATAGCCAATAAAGGATTCACCACTCTTGATAAAAGAAGATGGTACTCACGACCTCAAGATTCTCTGGCCAGAGCAATTATGTGTCATGAAGAGAGTCTTTAATGACACATAGAATAATGAGATCCCATGATAAGAACTAGCATCACTTGGATTAGATATGACGTAGTCAGTCTAGTGGGAGTTGACACATAGCCCATACTTCAAACTAAGTGGGGTATAGTATAGTGAAAGGAAAAATTGCATGATAATTGTCTATGGAAAGGTTCGTAAGTTGGATAATTAATTATCAAAGAGTTCGTGTGTTAATACACTTATATTCCTGTAAATTGGCATCATGAAATATTCTTGTAAATTGGCATCATGAAATCCTTCATGATTTAATTGAGTTAATAGTTAATTCAAGTGGCATGAAACCGTCTATGAATTGCTCAAATTAAGAGTAATTCAAGTGACCAAAATAACCGAACCTAAGGGTCACACGCACAAAAGATCGGACAAAAAATAAAGTGCGTATGGATTTTTTTAAGTAAGCCACGATTGTGGCTGATAGGCTAAGATCGTGATAGAAGGCGAGGCTGCCAATTAAGTAGGCCATGATCGTGACCGAAGGCTTGACAGATGTGCATAAGTGAGTTCTTCATTTATATACAGTAGAGCTAACCAGTCACAAACACACTCAAGTGAGAGAATAAGGTGTCTAAAAGAGTTCTAGAGTTAGAGAGAAGTGTCTTGAGTATTGTTCATGCAATTGTTGCATAAATCAAAGTGCATGCAACATAGTCTTGATCTTTCTCTCCATTAGAGCATCTACTTGAACTCATCTAGTTTGGTGCTCTAACCACCCTTACACATTGTTTCTTCTTCATCTTTTCATGTTCTTGAGTGATCAAACAAGGGTTTGGTGTTTGCAACAACCCAAACAAGGAGAAGAACCAAGAACGGAGGAGAATCAAAAGGTATATGTACTATTATACCATGTTCATATAATTTGTTTATGCATGGATTTGAGATTTTGGCCTTTTGGGATGTCACGGGAATTTAGATTTCAACACTTCTGTTGCTTTATCATGCATATGATGCATAAATTCATGTCTCCTCCAACACCAATAACCCATTTCACCAATAAATTGTTGCTCTAACACATTGTCCCTAATTTGAAAATTCTTAATTTCTTGCAAATTTTCATTTCTATTTTAACATAATAATTATTTGTTCTTATTTTAAGAATTGAGGTTTTATTGGCTAGAACATCACTGTCGAATCTTGCATTATTTGTTCTTAATCAAATTTATCACCAAAATGAATTAACTTTGACTGTATTATTAGAAATAAAATAATTTCAACAAGAAGGTTGGTCTTTGAAGATATAATCTTTGAGGGTTTCCTATGATTTTGGTGAGTTAGACATAATAATTGAAGTCTAAGAGTAGAAAGGGTACGAGAAAAGATTGTATAAAGGATTGCGGTGGAATTTTGGTCAAGAATATAGAGAGAGTTTGAGCCTTCGAAGTTGTAAAAAGGCGAATAGGTATAAAAGAGAAAAAAAAAGGGATTAGAAAGATTATAGCTTTCTTATTTCCCCACAAGGATTTTAATGGATATGAATAGATCATGATTAATTTTAATCCATAAAGAAAAATACCATTTTCATAATTACAAAATTTGGAGAAAGTACAAAGATTAGTTCTTTTCTTCACTGAACTTTTTTTTCTTTCTCATGGATTAAGCTTTGAAAACTATGTAGGAAACAAAAGAAAAAATAATATGAAACATAACTCAGTTTGCTTCAAGGTAGTATCAGGTTTATGGGGACTTGAATGTTGCAATATGATGGACCAATTGAAGTTCTTACCCATAGTTTTGATGATAAGGAACCATGTTACTACTAATATTTTTATCCTTAATAATATTAATAAGCTAATATGTCAAATATCAAGTTCAATGAAAGGGTAAAGTGGGTAAATAAGCTAATTAAATCGATTAAGCAATCAAAGGATGAATAAAATAAGAAGATGGAGTATATTTGGAGAACTTCTGAAATGGTTTTGAATCAAGTTCTATTAAAGGGATGTGTTTTTATGCTTGCAAGAACTAGAGAAGTTTGAAAGACTTATTTTTAGGCACACTGGTCAACTAATCTAAGCTAGTGGTTGATCAACATTAGGTTTTTTAGGTCTATACTGGTTGATCAATATAGTTGAGTGGTTGACCAATGTGACCGTAAATTTATGATTATATTGGTTGACCAATATGGCAAAATGGTCAACTAATGTGTAGAATGATCAACCAATATGTAGAAAGGTCGATCAATGCTATGATAACTTATGATTATAACAATTAGTTTTTGTTTCTAATGACTATTTGGAGGTGTTTTAAAGATAAGAAGATTATATAAAAATTGTGGGAGGTATTTTAGGCATACTAGAGGGTTGAAAGAGCTATATAAGGCTAAAGAATGTATTTATGTATGACATAACATATATTGAGGCTTTATTCATTAGTGTTAGTAAAAGAGGTATATTTTGAGTTATATGGTTATGAAATTGCCGCAATTAGTGAAATTACTTAAGATACACATATGAGAGTTTCTCTTGACCTTAAATAAGATTTATAAAAGGTTACTCTTTACTTATGATAAAAAAGATATTATATAGAGAGTTGTGCTTAACTTATTAAAAACAAAAGATAGTGATTTTCAAGTAAAACTTTGGAAGTGGACATAAACTGTGGGTTATCTCACTGAACCACTATAAATTAGTTGTCTTTCTTTTATTACTTTTTTTAATTACTATTGTATTTGCTTTGTAATTATCATATACCAATTTGGCATAATTATTCATTAGAATAGATAATTCTTTCACTAAGAAGAAGAATAGTACTAAAGAACCCAATTACACTAATATAAAAGAAAAAGAATATGAAAAGTTTGAATTGAACTATATGAGAGATAATAGGACTAATAAAAAAATTATATTTGGCGTACTGAATGCCTTGTCCTTGTCGAAGAGGAATTAAAATCCTAATTTGAAATAGGTATTTTTAATTAACCAACACTTTTATGTGACTTTAGATGGCACCTTCTTAGGGCATCCATTGACAAACCTAATAATATTTGATAATAATGTTTCACTTTTACTTTCTTTTCTTCTTTGTTTTGATTAACATAAAAAATTAGTAAACAAAAAATAAGGCACTTAAGAATTATTTGTCCTCAATAAATTTTAAGAGCAACCTGACAATCAAAATTAAATGTAAGAAAAGAAGACACAAGAAATAGTGAAATCATAAACTAACGACATTATTGATAATTTTATATAAAAAACTTTCATAGTGCAAGTATAGAAGTTGTATGTTGTAGTATAAAAGATATTGTTCTCATGAGGATTGGATTAGTTACCTCATAATTTGAATGCACTTTGTCTAAGGTAATAAAAGATTGAATGAATTGAATTAAAATATGTTAACTAAAACTGAAAGAAAATAATAAAACAAAACAATTGAATAAGTGAAGCTAGCAATAAGAATGAAGTTAATCAATAATGCAAACTTAGGGATTATTCTATCCTTATCTTGTCTTCCCTTTATCTTATTAATTCAATTATGATTGATCCTATATATCCTACGGTTTTGATTACCCTCTCTTGATATCTAATCAAGTAACCCCAACTGAAATAGCTAACAATTGAATTTCAATCTCTTGATTCACAAAACTACCCCTAATTACTCAATTGGACAATCCTAAGGATATTTAACTCATAACTAAAATCTCTCCTCAATTGTTTATTAATCTGATATTTGTAGATCTATTAAGGTACCAACTTTCATTGCGCAAATTAACACATATAACTTTGATTCAATCTCTTGATTTATTATTAAGTATAAGCATGAAAAATACTATAAAGAAATACTATATTGAATTAAACAAGAATAAAGTTAGAGAAAACAATTAAAAAACCCTGAAATGGATTTAGAAATCCATAATCATGTTTGACATTCCAATAATCCAAATTAACATCCAAGAAAATGAAATATAAGAAGAGAAAAGAAAGAAAACAATTTTAAGTCTTTATCTAGAAATTTTGGAAAATTGTAGTTGACCTTGATATTTCTAGTTTGATATGCTTCTTTATAATGTGAAGCCTCCTTTTTGTGTTTTTCTTTGCCTTAAATACTTATTGATCCTTTTAGAGTTCTTTTAAGGGGGTTTCCCACTAATTTTGGTTCCAAAAATATACCTGAGCTGTTAAAAGTATGAAAAACTCGTAAGCTAGAAAAGTTGTATACGATCGTGCATTATGGATGCACCATCATGCATCTTGCCTAGACTCTCTGTCACGAGCAAGTGGCTTATCCCCATGTAGCTAACATGTCTTCATCTTTTCTTCAAATTTTCCTATTTCTACTAACTAACAAACGCATCAAACAATTATTAAAACATAATATTAAGACTAAATCCTTGCTCTAAAATAATCAAACAATTAAAACACATAAAAGACTAAGAAGAACACAATTCTATGTCTTAAACACATGATTATCATCTAAGAAAACACTTAACAATACATTTAAACATCTAGAAAACATATTTTGATGTACACCTATTAAGATCCCTACACTTAAATCTTTTCTTATTCTTATGTGAAACTAAACCATAAACAAACAAAACACAAAAGCACACAATCATGCAACAATGCAATAATGGTACAATGACATCAAATTTCATGGAATTAACTTAACCTCAATCAAAATAGTAACCCCTTATTCATGCACTTATAGAACTTATAAGCATGCACTTATTATTATTGATCAATTAAAAGGGTAAATTATCACAAAGTAACCCTTTATGAAAATTCTTACTATTTTAAAAAGATTAGTAGGTTTAATTTTATTGCAAGAAATATCTTTTTATATTTTCTTTAATGATCATCTAGTCTTTTGACGAGAAGGCAAATGCCTTGTCATGAATGCCCCCCAGTTACTCAATTAGGTTACGTTTTTTATTTAGCCTAGTTGGAGTGTCATTTTAACCTTTTGACACAAAGAAATATATTTTATCGTGAATGCTCCCAGTTACTCAACTATATCATAACTCTTAACAGGCTACCAGCTCTATTCTTAACTTAATTTTCTTAAAAAGGACCAACGAAATAGGAACTTTATTTAACAATTTTTTTTCAATTTCTCGACCTACCTTATTTCTTTTTTAGTCAATCACTCTCATGAATGGTTACTAATGAAGCCTACCAACTTAAATGAACGTAAAATGTATCCAAATAAATTTCGTTAGGTAAAAGAATAGGTGTCATATCCTAATTAACATGCATATTTATCCTGAAGACACTCAAAACACAAAATTCACAAGTTAATATGCCTTTAAAATTTAAATGACCATGTTTAAAGGTAAGCCAATCCATTCAATTCATGCTATCGTCACATTCATACAATGCACACATCATGCAACCAAATGTTCAGACAATGCTATCTAATAAAAAGCTAGCACAATGCAAATAGAAAATCACAAACAATTGACATGTAAGAGCATATACATCCCCACACTTAAACAACACATTATCGTCAATGTGAAAATTGAAACAATAAAAAAAATAAAAATAAAAATAAATAAATAGCAAGAGCAAGAACACTTAAGGAGATTTAGATGATGATGGTGTACAAGATGGAACGCGGACAAAACGATGTCAAAAACTTATTGATATTTTTATATAAAAAAATTGTATACTACAAGTATACATGTTGTAACTTGTAGTATATAAGACATCATTCCCATAGGGATTGAATTAGTCACCTAACAACTAGACTACTCTTTATCCAAGGTAATAAAGTATTGAATGAATTGAATTAAAATAAATTAATTGAAATTGAAATAAACTAATAAAACCAAATGATATAAGCTTAATTGGTTATGAATTTATTCCATAACACTTAGTGTTTAATGATATGAAATGCTTAAGACATTCAATTTAGTTCATATTTGTTTTTAGGTACAATTTGGAAGCGAAAGAGCTAAAGTGAGACAAAAGCACTATATTTGAGCCATTTTTCAAAGATTCACATTCACGTGTCTTCATGAAGCAAGAAAAAGAAGATTAAAAGCAAGAGAAGACAAGAAAACGCTATGAAAGATGAGATGTATATTGAGCACATCAAAAGGATGGATGAAGAAATGACTCACGGCCATAAGTGGTTTGCATAGGTATGAGGCATAACTCACACCTGAGAGAAGTTTTGCACCACCGTGAGAAGTGGCTAGCTCAGCCAAAAAAACCCTAACTTTTTTAATATAAAAGAGATGTTGTGCGACGGCAGACAGTCTGAAAAGTTTGAAGAATTTGCAGAGCGGTTTCTGGAAGCGAAGAAGGGGAAAGCTCCACAACGTTGGAGACCTATAGAGAGCTAGACTTTTCGACGCTAGTTTGGAGGTGACATCAACGTTAAAGAACCCGATTAAGCGTATCTCTCACTGAGTTTGTTGTTTTTCCCTATTAGGGATTGATTATGCTATCCTATGTTAATTGATTTTGGCATTCATGTATGGATAATCGTGTTTCTCGTTGTCATTCGATTGTTTGTTTATGAACCCATTGGTAGAATTTCAATATAATTCATAATTGTTATGTTAAAATTCGTTTGTATAAGCTAATGGTTTCAGATTATAGGAATAACATAACCTAGGTTCAATGACTTGAGCGTATGTGGTTGTTACTTAGATTGGTCTGCTTTCCTAATTCGTAATGCGGCTGTCCAATTAAATCTAGAGAACCTCTCCTAGGTTGTCTGATAGCTAAGTTTAATTAACGAGCATCTCTTAATTAAATACAACCTAAGGAAATACTGGAGTTAGTAGAGCTTATTGTTAATCTACGACCAATAGTTCAAAAAGAGGTATGAAGACAACAAATGAAATATGTCTAATTGGGTGTAGGCCGAGATTGAACCAAAGAACCGAGTCCCTAAAGAATTCATTACTTTCATCAATTTTGCATGTTTTCTTTACTTTATTTTCATTAGTTTAGTTCTAGTTTATTTTGTTATTAAACCAATCCAACCCCCTTCCAAAAAAAAAACCTAAAAACCTATTATTTTCATTTCAAAAGTTTTACATACACTCTTTGTAGGATCGACCTAGACCCACAACTACTATAGTTGTAGGTAGAGTTATTTTGAGAAGTGTTACGATGCGCCATATCACCAAGCAATTGAATAAGTTAAGATAGCAATAAGAATGAGGTTTATTCAATAATGGAAACTTAGGAGTTATTATATGCTTATTTTGTCTTCCTTTGATCTTGTTAATTTAGTTATGCTTGATCCCAAATATCCTAAGGTTTTGATTATTGTCTCTCAAGATCTAATCAAGTATTCCCAATTAAAATAGATAATAATTGAATTGCAACCTCTCGATTCACAAAAGTACTCTTAACTACTCAATTGGATTTGAAGTAATCCTAAGGATAATTAACTCACAATTAAGATCTTTCTTTAATTGTTTATTAATATGATATTTGTAGGTCTGTTAAGGTACCAACTCTTATTGAACAACTTAAAACATAAAAATTTTGTTCAATCTCTTGATTTCTCATCAAGTATAAGCATGACAAATACCACAAAGCAATACTATATTGAATTGAACAAGAATAAAGTTAAACAAAACAATTCAAGAATAATCCCTAATATGGATTTAGTAATCCATAATCATGTTCAAAATTCCACTAATCCAATTAGCATCCAATACAATGAAATATAAGAAGAGAAAAGAAAGAAAACAAATTTAAGTCTTGATATGGAAATTCTAGAAAATTGGAGTTGATCGTGATGACTTCACTTTAATCTGCTTGTTTATGATGTGTAGCCTCCTTTCTGATGTTTTTCTTTTCCATAAATACTTGTTTATCCTCTGAGAGTTCTTTCAAAGGTTTCCCCACTTATTTTGGTTCCAAAAGTAGCTCTGAATAGTCAAAAGTACAAAAAACTCACAAATTGGAAAAGTTGTGCACGATCGTACATTGCGGATGCAACATCGTGCATCCTGTGGCTTATCCCCATGCAGCTAACATGCACGATTGTGCAATAATCATGCATGAACATTCATGCTTTTATTCTTCAAGTCCTTTATCTTTTCTTTAATTTTTCATGTTTTCATTTACTAACAAACACATTAATCAACTCTTGAAACATAATATTAAGTTCAAATCCTTGCTCTAAAACATTCAAACAATTAAAATACATAAAATCAATAACAAGAACATAATTCTAATTCCTAAACACATGATTATCATCTAAGAAACCACTTAAAAAAACACATTTAAACCTCTGGAAAACATACTAAAGTATGCACCTACCGAACAAAAAAACAAACCTAATTATAAAACTGGGCTTTGATACAAAATTTTGATGCAACCCTCACCAATAAGTCTAGTGAGATTTGATATTAATAAGAATAGGAACAAGGATTATTCTATTGAAATAGGTTGATTTAAAAACATGAACATAAAAACATTGAGAAGGATATGAAATCTTCACACTTTAGAAAAGAAGGGATCATAAGTGATCAAGGTTTTGATTGCTATTAGTAAGTTAGATAAGATTTGAAGTTTTTTAGAAAACCTAAAATAATAGTAATCTAAAAGTGTTGGATCCCAAATTGTTTTGGAAGTTAGAACTATTATATATTAAAAGTTGGAAAATATAGTTGGAACATGTTCATTAAGCATGCTTCGATGTTTTGGCCATAAATTCTTCTCTAGTTATCGAAATGAGACGATTTTTGATTTGAATTAAACTAGAGAAATAGGGCTACAAATTAGCTGATGAACTCAAGTTCTAATTTAGTCTCTAAGAGTTTCAATTTTTGGATGGAAATTGAACACGAAATATTGTTTCAATGTAAGGATTAGTTTGGAAATGTTTGGGTTATAATTTTCAAATTACCAAACCAAATTGAATGATTTTGGTGTCATTAGAAAATTAAGACAATGAGAAACATTTTTCTAGAAGGAGGTGTTAGCAAATTCCTTCAATTGTTCCATGATTATTAGTTAAGAAATTAGAAGTCTAAGTTGTGAGTTTAAAAGACCAAAGGAGGATAAAATAGGAAAGACAAGATTAATGAAGGGCAAATTTGGAGGTGCAATTAAATGAATGGTTTAAAAATAAGAAGAAGGGGGAGAGTGTTGTGGAAGCTTAGAGAGGAAGAGAGAAAACATGAAGGAGAAGAGAAAAAGAAGAGGAAAATCGTAGAAAGCTAGGAAAAAGGAGATTTTCGTGGAAAGGAAGAAGAAATCAAGGGTTTCAAGATAAGTTCTTCATCTTTCCCTTTTGTTTAGTTAAGAAATGGGTAGTTGTGTGAGAATGGAGAAATTCTAGAGAGAGAAAAGAGTTTGTGTTGGAAATGGTTGGAGGAAGAAGAAGATGGTGAAATCCATAGGGTTTTTGGGTTTCTAAGCTAAGTTTGGAGTTTTCTAACCTATAAGAACCATTGATAGGTTAGATTGGAGTTTGATTAGGGTTTATTGCATTTTATTAAGATTAGGAAAATTTGGGGAATTTCCCATTGAATTGAAATTTATGAAAATTTTGTTGGTTGTTTTAGGAAATTAAGAGGCTATTCAAGAGCAAAAGGAAGGGAACCATTGCATTTGGATTTTCAAGAGTTAGAAGGTGAGTAATTTATTTATAGTTATTATGTAATGGGCAAAATGCCTTGTGATATGTGTTGAATTGTTGATATTTTTAATTATTTACACTTAGCGATTAATGATACAAAAATGATTAAGATACTCACTTTAATTCATATTTTATTTTAGGTACAATTTGGAAGCAAAGAAATTAAAGTGAGTCAAAAATACCATATTTGAGATATTTTCCGAAAAGCAAATTTGTCTAGCAATTAATTGTCCGAACAAAGAGCAGCTCACGTATGAGGCAGCAAGAAAGGAGCAATGGGCTTGGGCTACGGTGAAGCAAAATAATATGCTGGCGTTTTTCAACAGAGGAGAACATTTTAATTGAAGACACAGCACAAGCAGAAGGAGAATGTCGGCCCAAGCATAACAAATGCAAATAAATTAACGAGCGACCTTCAACGCATCACGCACGCACAGGGTTAATGGCCTATTGAATCAACAACCGTGGAGAGCAAAAATTATTTAATTCAGCAGACAACAAATTTAAACGGGCTAGAGAACGCATACGGAGAAGACACACAAGGGGCAGCAATAAAAATGAATCAACGGGCGTAACGAGACAAGCTTGAGGACAAATTAAATGAGAAGCCCATGTTAAGACACGACTGGCATTTAATTGAATGAAAACAAATTAGAGAGCAGCAAGAGACACGTTGACAGCAGACACGGAATAATAAGAGAGTTGCAAAATTAAAAGAACAGAGAATAGTGTGCGGCGCTGGGGATGTTTGGAGGCAATAAAAATAAATCAAGAAGTGGAGGAGATAGCAACGTGTCGGCAAAGGGGAGTCGGCCCAAAACATAGTGGAACGCTGGAGACCAAACATGGGAGGTTGCAATTTAACTGAGGCATTAGCTAATTAAAATCAAGTTACCTAGGGAGAAGCGCCGGCAGGAGGATAAAGATGAAAACACATGAAAGTCGGCGCAGCTCCTACACGAAATACACGCGGATATAAGGTGAGACAAGAAATATCAGCTGAGTAAGGAGAACAGCGTCGGCGCAGAGAAGGAACAAGCAAAGTCAGGCACTGGAGAGTGAGGCTTCGGTGGAGGCTTGGCTGGCGAGGCTTGAAGGAGAAGCAACAGTGCGGCGCCAGCAATAAATCAACTACTGCACAACATCGGATACAAGCAATAAATCGATGAACAATGCAAAGTGTTGGCCAGTAAATAGTAGGGATTTTCTGATAGGGATAGGGATGGGAGCTGAAACAATTATTCGAAAAATACCTATAAAGGGCTAAACATCTCGACGTCGGTTCGGAGGTAAAATCGACGCGGACGACCCGAGTTAAGTATTATTTTAATTATTTTGCTGTTTCTTTCTCTCATTAGGAATTGATTGTGTTATCCTATTTTAATTAATTGAGTTTTTGTATAGATAATCGAATTTTTGTTATTATTCGATTATTTGTGTATGAACCTATTGGGTATTTTAAATTGATGATTTTAATGCGTTCATTGAATCGTTAATTTGAATCTCATTGCTAGAATTTCGATATAATCCGTA
>JAOSBM010000206.1:18477433-18489617 GCA_027568955.1 Erythroxylum tenue | reverse complement strand
GACGTAGCCCACGGTTTGGGGTGAACCAGGATAAAAACTACTGTGTCAATCTCTCTAAACTCTTATTACTTTGCAATTGTGTTTTAATTGTACGCAAAATATTAAACAGAATTGGTTGCAAACGAAGCTAGTAATAATTCCGAATAGAACAATTTTAATTCCAAAAAGGGATTAACGAGAAAGATTATACAATTCAACCCCCCCTTCTTGTGTGTTGATTATCTTTATATTAACGTGTGATTTACTTCAATTAACAATGTCATTTGTCACATTCTTGCCAAGCCATTTGTCATACAATGGATGATGCCAAATGTCAATGCATTAGCTATGCCAAATATCACTCAATTTTAGGCTTAATCATCATAATTTTCATATATCAATTTTTCTTACCACTTGGCATTTTTTTAGACCAAATATACATTTAATTAATTAATCTCTCAATCAATAACATTTAATCCCAATTTACTAATTGAAATCCAAACATACCAAAATTCAAGACATACCAAATCACAATTCACATCATATTCACTTAATTTCTTTCATACCTCGGAATAAGTCAATTGAGTGCATATGCTATCTTTGTAATGCGTTCAAATATCAATCCGTGTATGAATGCTAATGTTATGAATGTATATGTAATACTTAATCTAGGGTTAAACCCTAAGCATATACCAAAAAATAGGATATCACATCTTATGTACATCAAATGGTAATTTTTTTGTAAGAGGCAATATTACCCCTAACACTAGCAAGATTTTCTTTCATTATATAAAATCTCCCCCTTTAAATATTCTACTGCAAGACATATAATTATATTGGATATTCCTATCAGGTGTTTAAGAAGAAGAAAAATAATTTCATGTTGGATCAGACTTACTACAAGTAGAGGATGCCAAGTTCATCGAATCTTTTTATGATGATTCCATATTTTCCATTATAATTTTAACATTAAAATCTGAGAAATTTTTTTTGACGTTTTGTACAAAAATAAGTCACAGAAATAACTAAATCAAAAGTAAGTCACAAAATAATGAACCAAAGAAGAAAGATGAAATGAAAAAATATAAATTTTGGAAAAGAAAATACCCTTAATTTTGTCTTCTTGATTTTTTTCACCTTTTATGTCTATTTAACAGTATGAGATTTGAATTCAATCATCATGAACAATATAAATAACAATAGAAAGGATAGTTAATTTGTGATATTGACACAAAAATCAACGTACATATACAAGAAACATAAAAGAGGTTGAAAAAAATTTGGAAACAATAAAGAAAATCAATTCAAATGGGAAAAATGAAAATCTTTTTCAATATTGAATAAATCTAAAAGGTCTTTAAAAATGTTAAATATGTTTAAAGGACACTGAAAATTTACGTGTCCTTTTCTAAACATACTTCTTTAAAGCTTAAAAATTACTCCTTATTGCACTTTTAAATTATCATAAATAAAATTACTTATCTATACTAAATTATAAATTAATGAATTTTTTAATGTCCTCCTTTAAATATACTTTTTTAAAGTTTAAACATCACTCTTTAACATACTCTTAAATTATCCTAGACAAAATTACTTATTTATACTAAAATTACTAATTAATAACTTTTTCGATGTCCTTTAAACATACTTCTTTAAAGTTTAAACATCACTCTTTAACATACTCTTAAATTATCCTAAACAAAATTACTTACTTATACTAAATTACTAATTAATAATTTTGAGTGTCCTTCTTTAAATATACTTTTTTAAAGTTCAAACATTACTGATTAACACACTCTTAAATTATCCTGAATAAAATTACATATCTATACTAAATTACTAATTAATAACTTTTTAGTGTCCTTTAATCATGCTTCTTTAAAGTTTGAATATCACTCTTTAATATATTCTTAAATTATCCTAAATAAGATTACTTATATATGTCATTAATAACTTTTTTAGTGTCCTTCCTTCTTTAAATACACTTCTCTAAACTTTAAATAAACTTTTGTTATGTTTTGATCACAAATACTAATATTATTAATGTCCCAAATAATCGAAAATTATATCTTCTTCTTATTTTTAAGTTTTACTTTATTTCAAATATGATCTAAAATGCAACATAATAAGATCCCAAAAAGAAAATTCTAATTAAAATTTTTGGAGAGGCTATAAAAATAAAATTAAAAAAAAGCAACATGCATTGCTTTTGTCTTAATAGGTGGCTAGACGCTTATCACTAAACATCAGTGTCAAAACGTTCCCCATATCTCTTGCTTCTTTTGGATTTCTCTTATTCCCTTTGGTGTGTAATTTGTTCTATGCACAGAAGGTGATGTTATTGGAAATTTTGTAAGGGTGTAGGTATGCATTTTATTCAACCATAACCCACAAATGATTTTTGTTATGCCTTCTCTGTTCCTTGTATTCTTTGTGTCTCAATTCATCATGTCACTTCGTGATTTGTCTTTGTATGTTATGAAGGTTCCTCGTTATATCTTTGATCTCTATCTGTAAGTTAGGGAAGATTCCAACTTGCTCTAATGATTGAGCTACATTGAGTATGTAATTTCTTTATGATTATGACTTCTCAAATACTACCCAGGATATGTTATTCCAATGCTTTATTTCCCTTTTTGGTTTCAAGATTCTCTGATTCTCCATTGATGTTTGTTCACTAGACTGGTCGAGAGATCTCATTGGCTCTCCACCGACCCCATGAAGCAAATCCAAAAGTGCTTAGAGGAATCTTGTTCAAGCTTCAATAGGAAGATCACCCTTTGTTGTACCTGTCCGTGACCTAGTTCTTGCCAAAGAAGAATAACACATAGTTTACAGTTCAAACCAACTGATTTATTCTTTCACATGCTAATTTTCATTAATAATGGTCAAAAATAAAAGTGAACAAAAAATCAAGTCAGTTCGTGCATAATCCACTCAAACTGACCAATCCGATCTGGTTTCAAAATCATTGGAAAAAGTAGTAATTTGTCTTGGTTGTTCACTAAATGCTAAAGGAAGGAAGCTAAACCAGGGATTTAGGGTTTCCTGTTTTGTTTTGTTTTGTATTTTATTTTTATTTTTAAATATTAATTTACTTGTGTAAAAAAAATATATAATCCATTTATCATTCGCGTGGCAAATATATTAGCTATTATGACTTGTCACGTCAACATAGTTAACAAAAAATTTAATTTAAATATTTTTATTGTAAATTTTAAAATTCAGACTAAGTATAAAATTCAATAAAATTTAAGTTTCTTTTAAGTAACCCTTAGAAAATTATGGATTTAACGCTCTGAAAATATCCAACTTGCCAACTTTCCGTGCTGCCTTTGTTGCTCATGCTCCAAATAATCATCAATGACATTAGGATTTTATTTTTCCATGATTTAAGAAGAAACTTCTAGCGTGCACTGCACTCTAGCTTCGCCGAGTACCGAGTAGGCATTAAGGTTGACTGCAGATGAAAAGCGACAATTTTGCCATGAAAATTTTGGTTCACTTGGGAATTGAATACTGCAACTCAAAATCGTAAAACTTCGGACCTATTATCTATTCATTAGTTTCAATGATGAATTACCAAGTATCCCAAACCCCAAATACATACAACACTACTGGTACATTTTCCTTTTGTTGCGTTTTTTACTTACGAATCCATGTTAGGTGAAAATAGTTGTTATGCAAGACACCGGCGTTTTCTTCAACAATTGAAGCAGCTGATTTCCAAATCAAACACTAATTAGAACTCCACAGCTATTACTATGGGCAATTTCTATATTCATAACTTTATCAGTATTCAAAAATGGTAACAGTCCACCAATAGAACATTCTGAGAAGAAAAAAACACTCGCCTAGAAGAACTCCAGATATTGGCTCCAGCAACATATTCGGTAAAATTGAACTCAAACGCTATGTCAAAAATATGAAGAAAAAAAAATCCCATGTCTTAACTTTAACAAGAATCTTGCCACTGTTCAGCAACCCTTACTAACTGTAGAATTATGATTTTTAAAAAAATACAATAATGCACGCCTCTCCTCCCTGTGCAGTAGGTACAGTGAGAACAAAAATGCCAGAAATAACCTTTCAGCTTGGATTCAAGCACCTTCAACAATAAAATACAAGTCAAGTGAACAAAGCTTGAAACTTTTCCAAATATAAGACGGTTACGTAACCAGGTGAATTGAGTACCAGTAAATTGGAAACAGCAGTGCTGATATTTGTGCATCAACTGCTTCCCTTCTGCTTTAGGGTGATCTTATCTCCCAGGCTGAGTGCAATCCCCTGGGTCTTGCTCCTTATCCTAATATATCCACTGAGCTTCCCACCTGACTGTTTCTCGATGCTTATATTTACCAGGGCATCCTCTCCAAACACACTCTTAGCATATAAGTTAGCTGCCAGAAATCCGCACTCACCATCCAATGCAGCCCTGAAAAATCATAAAATATTAGATCAAATAGTGCTAGTGCTTATATAAATAAATGAGAAATGGGAGAAATGTCTACAAAAACTTAGTCGTGTTAGTTGGGACATGTATAAAGTACGCTAATAAAACTTACGATGCAGTGAGACAGTTCATATTGGTTGATTTGATGATGTGGTCAAGAAATTCCTTCTCTTCCTGAATTGTAGTGTTAACAGCAACCTGAAACGCAAATTACAAAAGCCTCCAACTTATAGTAAGTTAATGTTGGGAGTACGAAACTAACAACTCTATAACTGCCAACCTTCTGGTCTTTCACTTCAACAATAATGCACATCTTGTACAAGATGTAACATTTGAACATTGACTTGACATATGACTAAAAAGTAACAACTAAATGTAACCCTAATATTGAAAAAAAATCCATCAACGTCAATGTCCAAAGTACCTTGTTTTCCCATTCAAACTCCGCCCACATAGTTCTGAAAGCTGCATCTGTACAAACTGCTGGAGAAATATAGTCCATAATATCAATGTGTATGTCATTGAGGACAACAACAGTCCGCTCAAGTACATTGGATGTCTCGTACACAATATTCCCAAAAATAACACCAGTCTCGGTTGAAGACACCTTGATGTTAGCCTTTATTTGCTTGCTTGATTCTGGAGCTAGAGTATAATTTTGAGGGCGTTCAACAAGCTTGAGATCACCCATGGTTGCCAATTCCAAACATAGGTTCTGAAGAGTCTCCTTCGTCCTGTTGATAACTGTAACATCAAGTACAATGTCATAGTGATGAACAGTCACATATGCTTCAGCATAAACAGGATCGCTAAAACCAGTGAGTTGAAGGATGCGATTAAGTTTATTTGCATCATCCCCATCCTTAATGAACTCCCCAGTAGCACGTTTCAAGTCATCTTGAACTTCATCTTCCAACTCCAGCTGGCTCATACCCTGAAAATTAGATGAAGTTTGACACCATAATATGAAACCAAATTTTATGACAAATCCTAAGAAACCAATCAAGGTTTGGGTGGATTAGTCAAATTATAACATTTAAGATGCATAAGACCTGATTAAGATAGTCAACCTAAATAAGAGTGAACTGACAAAGTGCAAGCTACCAACAAACAGAACTACAGAAACCACAAATCATTGTCCAACTAAGCAAACCCTTACTGACCTTCCTGCTCTTCAAATGATAGAAGTCAATAAGGTCATCTGGTTGTGAATGAGAAACTTGGGCCTTCGCCTTTTGCTCCTCGGTTTCCCTCAACTGTTTCTCTGAAAGCATCTTTACAAAACTCTGACGACAAGATTGCAACCATATCTTTCTGATCTCATCACCAGTATTGCACAGTAATCTTATACAAAGTACTATTCTATCATAAGAATCACTATCAATTGGATGTGGCAGAACTGGAGATTGCCCAAGTTGTAGCATAGAAACCATTATCAACACAGCCTGTGTGGATGCTTTATTCACTTCAACTTTAGAAGTCTGCACCTCTTCCAGTCTCAGAACAAGCTTTGACAGGGTGCAGGCCACAACAGCTCCAAGGAAAAAATCACCAGTGAGAAGAAGGGATCTCAAGTTTCCAGAAGACATTGATCCCTGAACAATAGTAGGTGGTGAGAAAGCAGTTTCAGAAGCAGCACTCTGTGTTGCGTAAGTCCCATCAGAAAGTATAGCTGGTCTTCTTGAAGAAACATGATTTGAAGTAACAAGTTGAGGCTTCTTAGAAGCATCAGTAGCTTCTGGTTCTTCTGAAACTGAATAAAATGGTAACTCTCCAAGGCACTGCTTAATGGCTGCTATGCCACTCTCAACTTCAGAAAGGGACAGACAATACTCTCCAATAATCCACAGCGCACAAGAGCAAACTCTTGCAGCTCGTATCTGGTAGAAAGTATCCAGCAGCCTTGTTATTATTGAGACTCTAAGTTTAGGGTTGGTTTCAATTATTTCTCGTACAAAAACAACTACGTCTATAGCAGAGGCGACATTGCTGTCTCCTAGGAAATCCATCAAGAGATGGACGACTGTGCTAGCCACCTCTGGGAACTTAATAGCACAAGAATGGATGGCTTGAATAAGCATTTGTCTGTACTCACCGTTCTTCTCAAGCTCTCCACCCTGAGTCTTAACAACTTCCTTCTTCAACACAAGTACAACTTCATTGATGTTGCGTGGCATGATCAAATCAAGCACAATATCAAGTGTCTTCCTCTGGATGTCAAGATTTGGGCTGGACAGTGCCCTAAGAACATCCATAACCATATCAACCATTACATCTCTATGTGATGCCTTGAGCTCAATCAGCCGATCAAGGACAATAAGTTTTACATTGTTGTCACTCTGAGAAAGAAGAAGCTGGCAATAGGTATTGGCTGCAGCTCTAATAGCAGTGGGTGCAGAAGATAAAGAAACAAGTGTGCCAGCACATTCATAAATAACTGCACTAGAAGGAGCATTCAACAAAGATATAATGATCTTTATGTATTTCCCCTTCTCCCCACGATTAGTTCTACAGACTTTCCGGATCAATTCCAACACAACCATCTGAAGTAATTCACCCCAATCAGAGATCTTGTCAACATGAGTCACGAGGTAATTAATGGCTCGATCTTGTGCACAATTAAAGAGCATGAGAAAAGCATTCCTCTTAGCTGATTGATCTTGCTCTGTTGACAGAACTTTCTCAATCATGTCAGGTGCATCAGCCAAAAGCTGCTCACCCTGCGGAAGTTTATATATGGACATAACAGCTAAAATAGCATTCCTCCTGATATAAGGATGCCTATGCTCCAAATTCTGCAAAACTGATGGGATCAGAGGCTCAATTATTTCAGTCTCATTTAAGCGGCAAAGAAATCGCAATGTAACTCCACGAATGTATTCATTGGGGTGTTGAAGATTGTTCCTCAAATTTTGGCATATCAAGATCATTTCTGGTAACACCCTACCCTTGGCATCAGTTTTGTCAATTATCTCCAAATAGAGAAGCAAGAGCTTTTGGACTGTGTGGTCCTCAGAAGGCAAGACATATCTAACAATTGTAATGAAAAGCTGAGGCAAAGTTTCACCATTCAACAAAAGACTGACTGCTTTCTTCATTGCATCAATCTTTGCTGGCACATCATTGCCTTCAAGAGCTTCCTTAATCTCATTCGCCATTGCCGGCGTTCCTTTGTCAAAGTGAACAAGCAATGTACAAGACTTCTCCATCGCCTGCTGTTTTCTGGTAATGCAATAAATTAAGGTTCAGAGAAAAATAAACTATTTACAAGTACAATGGTAAAAAATAAATTGTAAAAAAAAGGAAGAAGACAGAAAAAAGATATGTAAAAAGACACTGGATGCATACAATATATGAAGAAAGCAAATGCACTTAAACAATAAGGAAAGCAAAGCTTAATAGATGAAACCCTCCAAACAATGTTAACAAAAGAATGCAGGAAAAGTAAGACCCAAAAAAATTTAATCACTTAAGCACAAAATAAACAGTAATTCTTAGGAGTTCCAACCCTCACAAAATCCGTAGTTTGTGACCACATTTAACAGTGAGCAGATCTTTCCATAAGCATGTAATTCACATTTATCTCAAAAGGCACTAATTCTAAAGAGAGATAAGAGTTGGAATTAGTAGTAAATGCGCCTAAAAGCTAACAACGACATCAGATCTGAGACTATAAGTCAGAATTATAACCTAAGAACTTTGATTTCTTCAACTCATGGACATGTCCAGTAGATCAGCTTCATGGACATGAAATCATAATGTGTCTTACAAACACAAACCCCAACGATGTTGTCACCACTTTTATCCCCTAGTTCTACAGCAAATGACCAATTGAAAGAGCAAAAAGACTCCCAATCAGATCAGATACCGATTCAAAAACTAAATTCAACGGCATGAACAACAACCAACAATCCAAAACAGCTAAAAAATGTATTTGGTTGGCGAGGAGAAAGAAAGAAACAGTAGAGCACGTTTCCAAAGAAATCCGTCGAACGCAAATTAGGCAAAGAGGATAGATAGAGGGAAAAAGCACCTTGCAGCGATGAGATCCGAGGAGAAGAGGTTAAGGTGAGAAGAATTGGAATTGGAATTGGAATTGTATAGTTCTCAGTGGGATCGACTGAAAATCATGAGCAACAAGCTCAGTTGAGAAATGAAATTGTTGGCATCGAAAGATCTCAAGTCTTAACCCTTTTGGACCTTATTATCGAAAAAAGCATGGAAGGGGCAAGGCTTTTAGATGACTCTCTCCCGGGCTTTTGGTAAATTCCTCACTTTAATTCATTGCCTCTTCGGCCGATTAGTGGCTTTGGACATAAGCCCACGATGTCAGGTGACCATATCTTACAAGACCACTTTCAACTTGAAAGCCGAAACTACAACAAACTCCTTTAATCTTTAAGTATATATACTAAGGACGAGTTGGGATGGACGATTACGCAATCCATCTCGCTCGTTTATTTAATCCGACAGTTTATATCTGTTCAATAAATGTTGTGCCTTTCAATTCATCCCGTTCGTCCATTTAATCGGACGACCTATATCTGTTCATTGAATGTTGTGTCTGTCGATCCATCCCGCTCGTCCGTTTAATCTGACTGCTAGAATGTTGTGACCATTTTATCTGGTCATTGAATGTTGTGCCTTTATTATTATTACTCTCTCTAGAGTTCCACAAAGCTTTCTTGCCTTCCTCTGCAAAGTTTTCTCTCTCGACACTGAACTTTAGGTCGTCGTCGTCGTTTGTTTCTCTGCAGGTTTGGTAAGTTTTCGTTTTTGCTTGATTTTGTTTTCCTTTTTGGCTTTGCGATTTTTCCTTCAACTTTCATCCAGGTTTTATTGTGTGTACAGATGACCTACGGTTTTGTTCAACACAGATGGTTGGAGTATCTCTTTCGGCTTTGGTAAGTTTTCATTTTTGCTTTTGTTTTTCTGCAGCTATGATAAGTTTTCCTTTATTTTTTTTCCTTTTTGTCTTTGTGTTGTTAAGTTCTCGTTTTTTCTTTTATTTCTCTGCAGGTATTGTAGTTTCTCTCCGATAGGTGTTTCTCTTTCGACTTTGGTAAAAAAAATTTTCTTTTGTTTCTCTGCAGCTGTGATAAGTTTTCCTTTTTCCTTTATTTTTTGTCCTTTTTGTCTTTGTGTTGTTAAGTTCTCGGTTTTTTCTTTTGTTTCTCTACAGATGTTGCAGTTTCTCTCCGGCAGGTGTTTCTCTTTCTACTTTAGTAAGTTTTCGTTTTTTCTTTTGTTTCACTGCAGCTGTGATAAGTTTTCCTTTTTTCTTTATTTTTTGTCCTTTTTGTCTTTGTGTTGTTAAGTTCTCGGTTTTTTCTTTTATTTCTCTGCAGGTGTTGCAGTTTCTCTCCGGCAGGTGTGGTATCGAGTTTCTCTTTCGAGTTTGGTAAGTTTTCGTTTTTTCTTTTGTTTTTTTGCAGCTGTGATAAGTTTTCCTTTTTCCTTTATTTTTTGTCCGTTTTGTCTTTGTGTTTTTAATTTCTTGTTTTTTTTTTCCTGCAGGTGTTGTAGTTTCTCTCCGACACGTTTGTTGGAGGCGTAGGAGGAAATGAAAAACAGAAACAACACCTTGCTTTGGATGGTTGGTCTGAGAAAATGAAAGAGAAAAGAACAAAAGAGGACTTGGATGAAGTGGGGATGAGATTTCGGGAGTCTCGTGACCGTCAGATGAAATAGACGGAGTGGATAGACTGCGTGGTCGTCCATGAACTCGTCCTTAGTATATATTGTTGAACACAGATGGCCTATGGTTTTGTTCAACATTTAGAGTTTCTCTGCGGTTTTCTTTTATTCAACATTTAGAGTTTTTCTTTCGGCTTTGGTAAGTTTTCGTTTTTGCTTTTGTTTCTCTGCAGCTGTGATAAGTTTTTCTTTTTCCTGTTTCCTTTTTCCTTTTCCTTTATTTTTGTCCTTTTTGTCTGCAGGTGTTGTAAGTTTTCGTTTACCGTTCAGCGTGGATGGCCTACGGTTTTGTTCAACATTTGGAGTTTCTCTCCGGCTTTGTTAACTTCTCCTTTTGTGCAGGTTTTATTGTGTGTACAGATGCCCTACGGTTTTATTCAACATTTGGACAAATGCGTTGATTAAGCGATGCCATGATTCCATTCTGATTCATCACGCGGAAATAAAAGACGATATTGAAGCGGTTGAATTCTATAACTCGGACCTGAGTGAGTGTGGACTTGGATATGAGGATATAAACGCGTTGATCAAGACCAGGAAAACATCTGAGAACAATTTCCTTATTTTCAAGCGATGGAATATGTTTAAGACTTCGAAAGAACCTAGCATAAGGGTTATGTTGAAGATTTGTCATAATAAGCTTAATAGAAGAAACGCTTTTCTACATTCAACCGCTTCGTCTTAGTTTCCGGTTCGTCTTAGTTTTCGCATCGTCTTACGTTTGTCTGTGTACTCCGTCCTACTTTTAATAATTATCTTAATAAAAGAAACATTTTTCTGTGTTCAACCGCTTCGTCTTAGGCACTGTTTGGTTCGATTTTTGGAAGTTTCAAAAGCACTTTTTTTCACCGCAAAAGTTATTTAAAAAAAAATGAGTGTTTGGCTGAAAACTTCAAAAGTGCTTTTACAGTAGAAATAGCTTTTTAAAAAGCCAAAATACAGCTTTTTTCAAAAGCTCAAATTTGGAGCTTTTCAAAAAAGCCCCTATTTTAGCTTTTTCGGGTAGACTTTAGCGTTTATCATTTGCGTTGTTTACGTTTATAACATTCGACGTTTAAAAAACCTCTATCTTCTCTCTACCTCTGCTCTGGTTCATTCTCTCTTCTCTCTGCCTCAGCTCTGCTATCTGCGCTCGCGTTAACAAACAGGTTCCACTTCTGATTTACGTTATTCTTTTATTTTGACTTAATTTTCTTGATTTCTTTCTTTAAACACTCGAATCAGATCTTCATTCAACTTCTTCAGTTTGTTTCCAAGCTTTCCTTTTTCTTCGTCAAGTTTTTGTTTTTCTTTCATCAAGATCCATAAGTTCCCCGTCTTTACTAGTTCTAGTGCCGTCTTTCCAATGGGTTGAAGCTATGTGGGGATTCAAGTCAACACCCATAGAAATTTCGAGAGTTTTTGCTTTGTAAAGATCCATATATTCCCCGTCTTTATTATCTCCAGCGCCATCTTCCCCATGGGTTGAAGCTATGTGGGTTGAATCGTGCTGGAAATATTGTTCCAATGTCTTCAAATTTGGCTACTGTAAGCTCAGGGTTACCTATATGTAGATCACCAGGGAGTGGTATCCCTGCTCATGTGAGAGGAGAATTAAATACAACCATTATTGGTCTTGGTGATGATGGGGGCTACGGGGGCGGATGGGTTCCCCTTGTTGCCCTTAAGAAGGTCTTAAGAGGTATTCTTAAATACCTTGGGGTTCTGTGGTTATTCACCTAGTTACCTGATATTTTGAAAGAGATATTGGGTTCAATCCTTAAGGATAACGAAGGTGCACTGTTATGTTTTTATAGGTCCTTAATAGCTTGCTTACGACAATCAAGTAGAAAGATAGGCATACTTATGATACTACATAGGCTATGCCAGTGTTGGGGTACAGAAGAAAGTTTGATCTTGTCGCTAAATGACGTTAATCCTCTTGTCTGTAGAAACTTTGAAGGGATGGAGCTATAAATGGAAAAGCATATAAAATGTCAAGAAAACAAGTAGAAGCCATGGATTGATATTTCAGATCAAGTCATTGGTAGAATTTTTTCCCCAAGTATCAGAACA
>JAOSBM010000206.1:18442351-18453214 GCA_027568955.1 Erythroxylum tenue | reverse complement strand
TGCTAATTTCACTTGCATTTTATGACATATAGGTTAACTTAGGTCCATTTCATTAGGTTCCAACAAGTGAGACGACCTGAGGTTGCACACTGTACTGCAATCCTTGGTATAAATTATTTTTGACCGGTTTCCAATGATCGATTTTAGGATCGAACGACGAGTCGCGATCACTTATATTCTTGGGTGGAAAAATAACTCAAATTTTCATTGGTCTAATAATGCAAGAAACCCAATGAGAGCTAAACACCCACCAAGACTTCAGAAAGATAAGCTTGGTTAATTGGAATCAAAGATGGATAAGGTAATGGATATGTTGAATTCCAAATTTAGGAGCCAAGATGAGAATCATAAGAAGATGGAAGTTAAATTTGACAAAATTTTAAAGAATCATTCTTCTTCCATCGACAATTTGGACATTAAAGTGGGCTAATTAGCTAATACATTGTATACACAAAGCTTAAGGAGTCTCTTGAGCAACATAGAGTCTAATCTAAGGGAGCAATTAAAGGCTATTACACTTATAAGCGAGTACAAGTTAGAAGAACCAACTCAGAAGAAGGTCGAACCCTATACTAATGCACTCCAAGAAAAGGAGGAGAAGAAGAAAGAGAAAAAGGAGGAAGATCTATATGTCCCTCTCCCTCCATATGTTCCAAAGATCCCTTTTCCCCAAAGGTTAAGGAAGAATCAAATGGATGTGCAATTTGCAAAGTTTTTAGAGAAGTTGAAGAAATTGCAAATTAACTTGTCATTTATGGAGGCTTTGGAGAACATGCCTAAATATATGGAGTTTCTCAAATACATCTTTTTTAAAAAGTGGACTTATGAGGAAAATCAAACGGTTTCCTTGATAGAGAGTTGTAGCTCCATAATTACCAGCTACATGGCCTCAAAATTGAAAGAACCAAAGAGTTTTATTATACCCTATATAATTAGTAATTTAGAATTTTCTACGTACTTATGTTACTTAAGCGTAAGTATTAATCTTATTCCTTTATCTATTTTTAAGAAATTTGGGATATGAGATGTGAAGCTACCATCCATGCTTATTCAGTTGGGGAATCATCTTATAAACAAATTGCTTGGCATAGTGAAGGATGTGCTAGTAAAAGCGGACAAGTTTATTATTCATGTTGATTGGTAAAATTTGAAGAGGATTGGAACTATTCGTTAATTCTTTGTAGACCGTTTATAAATAGAGGAATAAGCTTGGTAGATGCTCATTTTTTTAGATTGATGATGAACAATTTGAGTTTAATATAAGCAAGACATTGAAGCATCCTAAGGAGGGAAACTCTTGCATAAAGAGTGATATAGTTGATGAGTACATAAAAAAGCAGGAGGAGTTTTAGAAAGAAGATGGTGATGTTGAAGATGTGAAAGATGATAAAGAGCTAGAGGACGAGGAGTTGGGTGAAAAATCAAAATAGGAATCATTAGTAAGGATGGAAGCACCCATGATACCCTTTATTAAACAACCATCCATTCTAAAGTTAGAAACTGAAGGGTAACAAGAAAAGAGAGTGGTGGAGATAATTAGAAAGAGAATGAGAGCTATGGGATGGAAATTTTGGGACATAAGAAGCATAAGTCATATTGTGATGATACATAGAACCTTAATATTCAAAACATGATTTGGTTGAAAAATTAAGCTGAAATGGCCAAGATAGTGACCTTAAAATTAACATGTTGTGCTTTACGATTTTTAATATAATTTTGTGTATGTTTTCTTGCCTTATCTGTATAATTTTCTAGTGACTTGAATTGATGGATGTTCATGGCATTAGTATTCTTGCATTTATTTTCTATTTCTTTTTTATGTTTAATTAGTTTTTATTCGATTATGCTTGAGTTATGTTTTGTTTCCACATTAAGGATAATGTGTTGTTCAAATTTCGAGACATATATGCAAGTGCATATCATTTTTATGTGACTTTGATGAGGAAGAAATGACGTAGGTTAGAAAACAAATAAAAAAATGTATGTTAAATAAATTTCCTATTTCGCTAGTCCATTTTTTTAAAAAAATATGTTAAAAATATAGTTGGTAGCCGGTTATGAGTTATGATATAGCTGAGTAACCGGTGGCATTTACATCAAAATTTTTGTCTTCAAGTCAAAAGGCTAGAGTGATACTGCAACCAAGCTAGATAAATTTTAAATTAGTTGAGTAACTGGGGGACATTCATGACAAAGTATTTACCTTTACATCAAAAGACTAAGTTACCAAGCTAGATATAATGTAAATTAGTTGAGTAACTGGGGGACATTCATGACAAAGTATTTGCCTTTGTATCGAAAGACTAGGTTATTGTTAAATAAATCTAAAAATATGGTGTAATTAATAAAAGTGAACCTATAGATCTTCTTGTTAAATGTAAAAAAAATCAAGCAGGTATTTTATGATGGCCTACCTTTTTAATTGGTAAATAAAAATGAGTGCATGTTCACAAGTGTCGTAGATGTATGAATAGGGTGTCAATATTTTGGTTGATATATGTATTTAAATTAAAGCACCTAAACATAGATTGAATAAGTTAATGTGTTAAAACTTTTTAAGTGATTAATGTTTGTGGCTAAGTTAATTTCATGAAATTTGATGCCATTGTGTCATTATTTCATTGTTCCATTGATAGGTGATTAATTGATTATGAAATTATTCCATAACACTTAGTGATTATTGACATGAAATTGCTTAAGATACTAACTTTGACTCATATGTCATTTTAGGCATAATTAATAAGCAAAGAAGTTAAAGTGAGTCGAAAGCATGATATTTTGACCATTTTTCAAAGATTGGAAGAGGGCTACTAGAAATTAACACTCATGGTGCATGTGTTTTGCATAACTGAATGTGAATTTAATGGAGTGATGGTTGGATGATGAAAGGTCGTCAAGCAAGAAGTAAAACGACAGCACGGCAAGGAGCTAAACGGCAATGTCCAAGGAGCAGAAAATGAAAAATGAAAAAAACATAAGCAAAATCATGTAGCAACTAAAGGAGAACCCAACAACACATAGGAAGGAAGAAAACAACAACGTCCAAGAGGCAGCATAGATAAGGAGCTAAACGGTAACAACAAATGAAGCAAAACACAGAAGAAGAAAGCAAGTAAGAAGTAGTGCAGTAGCCAAGATACAAAAGACAATGAACAACTGGGAAGGACCAAAATGCAGACTTTAACCCCTGCGTTAACACAAAACACAAACCATGTGTTTTGCTTAAAACGCATAATAGAGGGTTAAGTGAGGGTAAACAGTAGCGTAGCTAACAAAGTTAAATTGTCACATCATTGAACAGTAGCTGGTAGAGAGTAGCGAACAGAGTAGGGAGGCGCAGTAAAGAGGGCTTCGGCTAGGGTTAATTGAGTGGGGTTGAAACATTTTCTTTAGAGAGACCCATGGAAAGCTAAGTTCCCAATGCCAGTTCGGAGGTAACATCGATGCTAACGACCCAAGTTAAGCATATTTCATATTTTCTTGTTTCTTTCTCTCATATTAAATTGATTGTGTTATCCTAGGTTAATTGATTTGGTTTTTGTGTATGGATAATTGGATTTTTGTTATTGTTCAGTTATTTGTGTACGAGCCCATTGGGTATTATAAAAAGATTATTTTAATGCATTCATTGAATCGTTTATTTGCAAATCTATTGCTAGAATTTTGATATAATATGTAATTATTATGTTGAAATTCAAATGTAGCAACTAATGATTCATAACCATGAGGGATAACATGACCTAGGTTAAATGACATATTGTATGTGGTTGTTGCCTTGATTAATCGATTTTCCTAATTTGTAATGCTACTGTTTAATTAAATCTAGAGATTGTATCCTAGGTTATTCGGTGGTTAGGTTTAATTAATGATCATATCTTGATTAAACAAAACCTAAGAGAAAAATTAAGTTAATTATTAACCCACGATTAATAGTTGCTAGGAGAGGTTAGAAAATAACAATTCAATAAAATATGTTTAATTAGGGTGTAGGTCGAGATTGAACTAAAGAACTGGGTCCTTACTAAATTCCCTACTTTTATCATTTTTCGCATGTTTTCTTTAATTTATTTTCATTAAGTTAGTTTTATTTTATTTTCTTATTTCAAAATCCAAAACCCCCCATTGAACCTAAACACCAGTTACTTTCATTTCAACAACTTTTCACACACTCTTTGTAAGATCAACCTAGACTCACCACTTCTATAGTAGTAGTCTAATTATTTTATTTTGACTAGTATTACATCACGCTGTCAATTTTGATGTCGTTGTCAAGGAGTACGGTGTTTTAGTTTTTGCTTGTGATTTTAATTGGTGTTTTGTATATATTTGTTCGTAATCGATTTCTTTTCAGTTATTTCATGATCCTTTCATTCCTTTTCTCTGTTTCGTGTTTGTGATAAATATTATTAAAAAATCATGGATGGAAGTAATTTTTTCTTTAACTCTTATTCTCAATCCTATAACCAAGGTTAGACTGATTAACCCAACTTTGGTTATGGATGGTATAACCATCAGAATTACTTCTATGATAGTTTGCAGGATGCACAATAATTCTTATACAGACTAGAAGCTTCCTATCACGACTCCGATCCATCTCTGGAAGAGTTAATTAATATTGTGAATGCTAATACTTTGCAATTGCAACAGAATAATCTACAATTCCAACAGGATGGAGGGCAATTTCCATAAAATACATGGTCTAATGCATAAGATTTGGAGAGCCAACACGACTCAGGTACATCTCTAAAAGAATTGCTTAATATTATGGTTGCTAACAATCTTCAAATTCAACAGGATATGCAACAGTTCTAGCAGAATACGCAACAGTTGTTTCAGAAAGGTGACAGCAAATCTGACAGGATGCTCTACAAGTCCAGCAAGATGTATTGCCTCAATGGGGAGATATCAATCAGCTATAACCGCAAAGCAAAGAGGAGAAGGCATATCAACCTGAGGTGTACCCATAGACGTTTATGTGGAAACTTTACAAAGTGATGAGGAGCTTGAGAAATTTGAGGTCAACCCTCAACGGATTGCTTGTGTCGAAGAAGTTGAGGAGGAGTTCGAGGCAGAAAAAGAATTATCTTTTAGCTCAGAGGTAAATACTGAGTTCCATTTTGTTATTGAGAATGACTTTTTACTTTTACCTAGCAGGTTAGAGGAATTAAACGAGGAAGAAAAAGGTGAAGAGACATTTGAGATCTTTCAAGAAAGCATAGACTCAATAAAGATCGAAAGTCTAAGGATATGAAGGACGCTAAATGGGAATGATGATCAACTAAAGCCCTATCTGGAACATCCTCGCGTGGAAGTGGCGCTAACTGTAATACCTGAAGATCATAATTTTATCATGTGAGAAGAAAAAGGAGTTGAGCCAGTGACCCCAAACGAAGGCGCTTCTTGGGAGACAACCCAAAGGAAGTAAATTTCCTTTCTTTACATTTTCACATTTCTTTTTTATATGCATGTGTGTTCTTTATTGGTTTGTTTCTTACTTGTTCTACCGTTGGCAACTTGTCTTTATGGCAAGCTATAGAGTGGTGGAAGGTCATGGATGAAGATGAATGAATCACACCACTTTAGTCCAAGATATAGATACCAAATCACATAATAGAACCTTTTTGCATGATTGGTTGGTAAATATGTTATTAAAAGTATGTTTCCAAATGAATATGTCCTCATATGTGTTTATGGTGGTATGAATAATCTCATTGTTCATAGAGCTGGCAATAAGAAATTGTTTGATGATCTCTTTATTCATTAGAGTCGTTGCTACTGTTGCTTTCTGGTGAATTACAAACCTAAAAGGTGAGGCATCAACTAATTCATCCAAAGGACCCATAGATATCCAATTATATTACCAAAAATTGATGGATTCTCCATTTCCTATTAGTGCAATGAAGTCAGGTATGAATCTTTCTCTCATCTTAAAGATTGCTTTCAAAGTAGAAAAGGGATAGTAGCTCACATCCAAACTCCACACACTCTTGTTTTTTATGAAATAATAATGTATCCATTTGCACAAAAGGGATTGCTTATCAAAAATGAGTCTCCAAAGTCTTTTAGTCAACTTAATAGTGTTCATGGTTTAAAGAGAGCATATACTAAGGCCTCCTTGATCTTTGGGGATGCACAATTCACCCCATTTCATTTTGACCCTATTAAGACTTCCATTACTTTCAGACCGTAAAAACCTGTTGAAAATCTTATTAATAGATTTAATGATGTTGATTGGTAAAGCTATGTGAGCAACATAATATACATTGATGGAGTTTAAAATGGAGACAATGAGCTGAGCTCTATCAGCTATGAAAAGATGTCTAGAGCTTCATGGAGAAATTCTAGTGTTGATTTTATCAAATAAACTGCTAAAATCTCTGTTATTTAATCTAGAAGTAGTGATTGGAATGTTAAGGTATCTCATAAGAAGAGTTTGTTATTTGAAACTTGGTATGGCAGTCAAAATTAAATTTTGATATACAACACTTTTGGAGGGGAAAAACCACTCTTGGAACAGTTCACCTGTAGATCAGACATTGTGTTAGCTTTTATAAGAGCTGAAACAAATATAGTGTCTCCTTTGGAAAGTGAGATAAGGTCATCAGCAAAACAGAGATTGGTTATTAATTTAATGAAATATGATTGTGAAGTTTATTGCTTTATACATATTTTTAATTGAGAGATTAAATTGTAGTATTTGTGTTATGTTGCAAAGCGAGAGTTAGTACCTCAATATACCTATAAACACCATGTTAATAGGCAATTAAAGAGAGATTTTAATTGTTTACTAGCTACTCGAGATTGCTTCAAATCTAATTTCATAGTTAAGAAGACTTTTGATAAATTGAAAGATCATAATTCAATTTTTATCTTATTTTAATTGGGATTATTTGATTAGATCTCGAGAGAGGGTAATCATAATTATGAGATATTTAAGGTCAAGTAGTATTAAATCAAGAAGGTGAAATGAAAACAAATAAGAATAGAAGTAATTCATAGCTTTTATTATTGTTCAATCAACCAATTCACTTTTGCATATTTTATTGTTTTTATCAATTTTTCATTTTTAGTTTAATATTTAGTAAATTATCTTATTGTTTACCTTAAAAAAAGTTTACAAGAATTGTTAGTTGATTACTCTGATTCACGTGGGACAATACTATAATTGCAGTAAAAAAATTTACTAGACTTTTGGTTTGAGCACGGGATTGGCTATGGATATGGGTATAATAGTAGAAGGGGATGGGGATGGGTATGAAAAATAAACAAATGATGTTTGGTTTGTAACTTGGGTTTCTGTATTAATACCAATAATGTTGTTTAGTTTGTTGCATTAATGGAAATGAAAGATAATATAATACCATTTTTACCCTCAATAAAAATGAAAATAATTTGCCCTTCATATGTTTATTGGGGCTATCTCCATGTGTTTGTAAAAAAATTAATCAGTTTTGTCAAGGAATTTTATCGCAATTTTCGAGCATTAGATGAGCTTTATCCAAAGGTTAAGGCTTTATCAAAACAAAAAAGGCATGACTTTTATGAAGAAACAGACGTTGGATAAAGATGAAGGGCTTGCGTCTTTATATGAAGGTTAAAAATTATAAAAAGTGCTTCTGTTTCGTTATTCTTGAAAGCCATTAAGAGCTTTACAAAACAAATAAACAAACAACAACATAGAAGACAATTAGCTATGTGTTTTTCCTTTTTTTTAAGAGTTAAAACCATATACGAAAAATCAAATTAAATCACAAAACAATTATAAGGGAAAAAAAGGAGCAGATTGGTTTTATAATTCTCGTTCAATCTATAATCGTATGCACTTTCACATCATCAAACCATATAGCAGATTGGTTATTCTCTTGATTAAATCATAAAACGAGAATATATAAGGAAAAAAAAGGTGCAAAAGCCCCATTTACAATGAGATGAAACCAGGTTCTATCCAGTTCATTTAACATCAAATTAAAACGAGGGATTTCAGAAAATATACCTAGAGGCGTAGAACAAAAAAATCCTTCATTGATTAGACGTGATAAGGCAGGATGGGAGATCGTAAGGAATTGAGAGGCAATAAGAAAGTAAAGAGGATGGTAGGACAAAGGCTGGGGATAAAAGAGTAAAAAATAAACGTGATAAAAACTTAGATTGGAATGAAAATTCGATACCCATCCCTCTTAGTGGGTTTAGTAGATTCTCAATTTTAATGGGATAAATCCATTCTCTTGGAATTGAAAACTCCAAAGTAAACACTGTTTTTTACAATTATTCCATTCTTTTATTCCTAAACCTTCAAATCAGACGCCCCCTTAATTTAAAACTTCAACATTCGTCCTTCTTTAGTACATGAAGGGATAAATTCAAAAGAGGGTTAGGTTAACAAGTATATTTCTTAGGAAAAACCTACTATTTTAAAGCTTAACGAGGAACCATTTCTTCCAAAAAGAGGCTAAAGGAGGAGAGGAGGGGATAGTAGACGAAAAAGGTGAGAAAGTATAATTGTTTATCTAAAAAAATGTAGCCAACTAGAGCTATATAAAAAAAAAGTTGCGGATCCCAATTGAGTTACTCAAAAATCAATTCCTATAACAATAATAATTGGGGAGGATAGGAATTTAAAATTTCTGAAATTACAAAAGTACTCTATAACTGACGTGAGCACGATCATGGCACTTCGTAAGAAAAATGGAACTAAAGATGAGCTACTAATGTCATAGGGACCAATAACAAGATCAAGAGTTAAGAAGTTTAAAGAAGCGCTTCAATCCTACATGGGTTAAATTATAAATGGCATAGAGTCTCAAGAGACAGTGAAGGCCAATGACATCATAACTAATCAAGTTGGACGGAATGTGTAAGAAGAATTTCATTTTTGTTTCATTAATTATTTTAAATTAGAAGCATAACTTTGGACAATCCATTAATTATTTTTTGGGCTTGTTGTAATGAGATGAACTTTTAATAACTTTCAGCTCATTTAATTTAAATGTTTTAAGTTTAATGGGTTATATTTTAAAAATATTAGTTTGAACTTTAATTATTTTGACAGGAGACCCATGTTTAAAGGTCTTTTGAGTTTTTTTTTTCTTTTTAAGGAGTATAAATACATCATAATAAATATTGTTTGAAGATTATTGATGAATAAAGTTTCACACGTTGACTTGGCCGAATTCTTTAGGGGAGGATTGTTTGTCTTCTTCTATTGCATCAAGAATATAAGTAATCACTTGTAGCGAATTTTTATTCTTATTTTCAAATTAACCTTATTATATGTGTTTCCTTTCATATAATTGATTGGAGATTTATTTAGGTTGATATTTTCTTGTTCATATTCTATCTAAAGTGTATGTTTAAGAGGTTTCGAGTTCTTTAGCCTTGGAATTCCTCATCATATTGTATTAAGAGGTCTCGAGTTCTTTAGCCTCGGGGTTCCGCATCATATTCCTTATCTTCTTTGATCTCTCGAAATTACAACTATAAAACTAAAATGCACCTGTTAATGTAGGAGGAGAAATAAATGCAAGAAAATAGGAATTGAAAGAGAGAGGAGCAAGATTATTAAGGCAAGACAAAAGGAAACAGAGAAGATAACAAGCAACAAGTTGAGAAAAGTCATGGATGGGATGAACAAGAAGAATCCTGGAGTAAGACATTTGATCCCACTGGAAATCCTAAATATTTGTAGTCATCGTTAGAATGATGCAGATTACATTGTTGTATACACTAAACTTGATAGCTTGGTGGTTGAAGCGGAAACTTTCGAAAAATATTAATTAAACTGTTTTTTTTTCTCGTTTAATTATTTATTTATCTGCACATATTTTTCCTTTCATCATGAAGATCCCTTCTAATGATGAAAATTAAACTTTGTGCTTGTAAGCTCTGCGGTGCCCATAAATCAATTCCACTAAGAATAATATGTGGAAGGAAATTGTCGACTTAATTATCACAATGAAAAATACCTTCCCACAAACACAGTTTAATTCTCATCATCTTAAGAGAAAGAAAAGGAAATTAAATTAGGATGTAACATACTACCTAGGTTTTGCTATTATTGTTTAATTTGATAAAAGGATTTGATTTTCTCGTTACCAAGAATGAGTTTCACAAAGTATGTGCAATATATATACATGAAGAAATGAAAACCAACGACTATAAACTATCAATTGAATAGCTAAATACAAACAAAAGTTAAAAACATTAACGCATCTATCCTAAATCAAGTTCCAACAATGTTCTAACATCCTTCACCTTTCCCCTCTGAATCGGAAGGTATAACATTTATTATTATTGGACAACCAAGCGCCTACTACAAATAGAGCAGAAATACTTCCTTTTGGTCTTGAAGCAGAAAGGCAAGAAACAGACTCTCCACTGGGTCTCTACGTCGGCGGCCTGCACCATCCCTCCACAGTATGGGCACGCTCCAGGAGCTGGTTGTCTTGCTATGACTCTGTCCTCCTCATCGCAAACGAACACCAAACACATCTTCAATTCACTCGATTTCCTTAGCTAGATCGTCTTTGTGGATATGATCATGTATAAATACTGTTGCTTCAATTCAACTGACGAGTTGTAGATATATATGTCCAGAGGTGATAATGATGAGATACGTAAGGAGATGCCGTTTCTCGAATGATGTAGCTTACTTTAGAAGCCAAGCGGGAAGACCGGACTTTTCTTTATGAAGCGCGTCATCTAGATAATTCCAACACGCGGTGCCATAGACGGTAAAATTAAGAGGGCGGTTGGTTCGTATAGGGGAATGGTAATAGGAATGGGAATAAATATAGTGAGGAATGGGAATGGATATTATCATTATAATTATGATGGTTGGTTAAAAGAAAGGAATGATTATCATTA
>JAOSBM010000206.1:18421412-18432362 GCA_027568955.1 Erythroxylum tenue | reverse complement strand
TCATCTACCCGACGTGGAACCGTCAACCTATGGATCCGAATAACAACAATCAGTTCAGCCAGAATCCGGCAGAACCAGTAACCATAAGAAAGATGACAGTTCAGGAAATAAAACCAATATACAAGATTGATATGGATAATGGTCTTTCTATAATTTTAATTTTGATCCAGTATTAATTTGGTATTTATAGTATAGGTATGGGTTTGGTAATAGTCGAAATAAATCTATGTTACAAAAAGTATTGGCTTTGGAAGCAATTTTCGGCGGTTCCAAGTCCTCGAGTATAACCAACAAGTTTAAATCAGAAAAGCAAAAAAATTCTCCTACCGACGTCGGCCCAAAGGCCATTAGTAGTCCATTCCAGCAAACAAACACCACCACAAGCCACCACGAGGTAATCCCGCTCACATTATCACTTTGCATGGCTGATGGGTAGCTCCATCGCTCATGGCCACCAATCCCTTGCTCTCTTTTACAGTTTTCTCTTCTTCCTTTGCCCCAGTACGCCGCCATTTGCTTCACACAACTCACAAGCCGTCTCCTAATCTCAAACCACTCACTTCTCGAGTCGTCCAGCTCACCCGTCGGAGGCAACTCAAACAGGTCCCAATTTCTTCTTACTTCTCCTTTTTCTATTTTTCTATTTTCTTAGGACTGCTAAACTTTTAACAGATATTTGAGGAGATTGAGACCGCCAACTTACGATATGGGAAGTTGAACACCATCGTCATGAACGCAGTCCTCGAGGCTTGTTTGCATTGCGGTGATATTGATTCAGCTCTTCAAATCTTCCACGATATGTCCAAACCCCAGAGCTGCGGAGTCGATGGTGTCACCTACAGTACTCTATTGAAGGTATCTGGCGTGTGTCAATCTTTGTATTGGTTTACTTTCAAATTATGGTACTCACTGTACACAGTTATAGGGTTTGGGCGAGGCTCGAAGAGTGGACGAGGCATTTCAAATACTGGAATCGATCGAAAAAGGAACTACTGCAGGAAGTCCTAAGTTGTCTGCACCAATCCTTTTCGGTCTCTTAAATGCTCTAATTGACGCGGGTTAGTTAGTCAAAGAAACAGATCTTATTTTACTTGTTATAAATTTGATGGGATTTTTTTATTATTTTTTTTAAACTTGCTAATTCTAATATGTTGTGAAATGGTTCGCATCAGACCATATAATATTCATGTTGCTATTAGCAATGACGCTCATTGGGATTTTACTGATGTCGCTACAATTGCATTGGTGTAGTGCAGGAGATTTACGCCGTGCTAAGGGGCTCCTTGCGCGTTATGGTTGTTTGTTTCACAAAGGAGGTGCCCCTTCAATCTCGATCTACAACCTGCTAATGAAGGTTTTACACAGATCAATAGTTCTATTGCTTGCAATTTGTGGTCTCCAGAAGGAAAATCAATTTATAGTCTTTATATATTGCTTTAAAAGGTCGTGTTTAACTTTCAGGGATATATAAATGCTGGCTATCCTCAAGCTGCCCTGAGCTTGCATGACAAAGTATTGCGTCTTGGATTAACCCCTGATAGGCTTACGTATAATACTCTAATTTTTGGATGTGTTAAGGCTCAAAAGTTGGATGCAGCCATGTGTTTCTTCAAGGAAATGAAGGTTACAGGCATGCACTTTAAAGTCCAATTTAGAGCCATTACATTTAAAAGATCTGTAATGGTTGGACCTTCTTCATTTAAATTACTCTACCTATGATCTTGTTTAGGGAAAAGCACAAAGCCTCAGAGATAACAATCTTTATCCGGATATTGTCACTTACTCTACATTGCTCCAGGTTAGCATATTTTGATAGATCTCCTTGTTTGATCTTACAAGGAGAATGGGTGTAATGTCAATGTTGTAAAATTAAAGTAGTTTGTGTAAGTATTAGAAACTTGAATAAATTTTAGCTTATGAATTAAAGCTTTCTGTAACAGGTAAATTAAGCTATTTGTATTCAGAATGCCATATATGAATGAAGACTTTTTCTTGACTTTCCTTTTCATGTTAGGGTTTTGGAGATGCCAAAGAACTCCTCTCAGTTCAAACACTACTATTGGAAATGAAATTGCATCCCAATGTGTTGATTGATCGAACTGCATTCACTGCAATAGTTGATGTATTGCTAAATTGTGGTTCAATTAAGGGTATGTTGCAATTATTGGTGCTAAAAGGCTATTTAATGTGCTTATACTTATGTCGACGCTAGATATAACTTTTGTGATGATCATGTTGGTGCTTTGTTTCTAAACTATGCTCATTTGAATTACTTCAATAAATGCCAATTAAAATTAGGATTACTATTGTTTGCTGTCAGTTCCTGGTTTGCTTTTGATAATTATTACAAGTCAAATATGGACTATTCAATGTGAAATAACATTTGTGAACCTATTGATGATGGGAAAGTACAATAAGATGGTTTAGCTAGCTAACAACTATCGTAAGTAAAAGATTGACTCAGATGAAGAGAAAGAGTTGGAGTTTGCAAGTTGGTTGTAGTGGCAAATGACTTTTTCATTAATGAGGAGGTACAAAAATGTGTTGGGTTGAAGTTACTTCTTAAAACCAGATGGGGCACACTGGAGATTAAGGAAGAGATACATTGATGCCATGTGAATGACTCAAGTTTGTGCATTTTCTTCACATGCTCCTTTACCTGTGTAGATATGCTACTTGCATGCATATATTATGGAGAATATGCTATATGTTGGTCAATCTGGCTTGTGCTTCAATACTAACTATATTATATTGTTATGAATTTTCCAATTTTTGCTCCTTCCATTCGTGTGATTTTTGGAGGAAAATTTTTATTGTGTTCGATGTGGAGAAGTTGAAGAAAACTTCATTTACATGTTTGTCCTTCTATATTTAGGTGCTCTTTGTGTATTTGGGGAAATAACGAAGCGGGCTGGTATAAGTCGAGACCTAAGACCAAAGCCTCACCTCTACCTCTCCATGATGCGTGCTTTTTCTATTCGAGGAGATTACAGTATGGTCTTGAATCTCCACAAGCGCTTGTGGCCAGATTCAGCAGGAGCTATTTCCAGATCAATTCAAGAAGAAGCTGATCATCTTCTTATTGAGGCGGCTTTAAATCATGGTCAGGTAATGTGTTTGCCGCGTGATTTCCTACTAAAGATGTTTTAATGATATTCAAATTTCATTGGTTTGTTGTAGCATTTAATATTTTTATGCTCCAAAGTTATTTACCTAATTCTATCTTCTAACAACTCTTAAATAAGAGACTAAAAATTATGCAGTGTTATGATATGTGTTTTTGTGTATGATCTAGTCACAAGATGACTCACGATCTCTGACAAGCTTTCTGTCAATTGTCTTGTTAGGAAAATTTTGACTACCTTCTTATTCATTCTAATTCCCTTTAAATAGATTGAATACATAGAGTTTTTAGGAACTAAAATGGAGTAGAAATATGCTCAACTTATTCTCCTACTGAGAATGGACTTCGGAAAATAATAAACTTTTTAAATAAGATAACTACTGCTTGAATAAGATAAGTACTACAAAAACATAAGATAACAACTACAGAAACATAAGATAACTTCCTAATCAGTTGCTACCATCAGCTCCTAATTGTTCTCCTTATATATTTCTTCACTAAGAATGCATCCTACATATCATTATTTCCCTCCTGGACAAAGGCTTGTCCTCAAGCTCAAACCCAGGATAGGTTTTCTCAAAATCTTCATGAAGCTCCCAAGAAGCCGCCTCCCTCATCCTATTCTTTAGATTCTGCCAGTTTTATCCATAAAAACTTCATACATCTATTTTCACAAGAGAATGCTTCATCATAATTGAAGCAAAGCTCCTTTGCCCTTTGTTCCTTTTCCTCTTTCTTAGTTAACTTTAATTTTTTTTAAAAAAAAGCATGTTTGTGCTTCCAGTACCAGATGTTGCCCCAAATTTTTCGTTTTCTTCAGTGTTCCTTCGGTGGTTTTTTTCTGATTGCTCCACACAAGTGTTGTCTATTATTCCTCCCTAAGACGACCTGGTTGCTCCTCTACAAGTTTTTGCAAGTCTTAGCTAGATTCATATCAACTCTTAAGCTTCTCGGCTGTTGCAATTCTGCCTTTAATCGTGTTCCTTCCCGATCGATAGGTTGATCTGTGTTGTTCAAGCCAATAAAATTGGAACTCCTATTAATCTTCCAATATTTAAATTTGCTTTAAGTTGGCCAACTTGCCTAGGGGCTAAGGCTTACAGGAGGATCAAACCTCAGGTGGCATTGCTCTGTAAATCAATCCATACCTGCCTCTTGTTTTACCTTGTAAAGCCACAATTGCATCTCCCCATTGAGATGGAATGTTCAGTTGACCTAAAATACCTAAGAACAATGGTCTCCCTTGCTTGCTTAACACTTCTTTCCTCCCTTTGGTCCCTATAGGTGAAATTGCTGCTCCCCATCTCATTGTTCTTATCATGCCCCTTTAGCTCTCACAGAATCTACTCTAGCTGTGAGTTTAAGGACATTTTGTTGGACTATCGGCAATCCTCTACTATAGATAGCCTCTGCTCGATGTTTCTCATGAGCACCTCCTTTCGGTTTGATAAATCTATAGAGTTGTCCGTGACGCCAGGTTCTAATACCAAATTGATATGTGTTTTTCTATAGGATCTAGTCATAGGACAACTAACATGGAAATCCTCTTTTCCCTTACTGAAGTTCTTCCTCTTCATAGGCTAGAATGGTTGCTGCTGAGAAAATTTGTCTCTGACAAACCTTCTGTCAATTGTTTTTTAGAAACATTCTGATTGCCTTCTTATTTATCCTAATGGCCTTTAAATATGTTGAATACAAGAGTTTTTAGGAACTAAAATAGATTAGGAATCTGCTAATTGACTCTCCTACTAACAGTAGACTTTTAAAAATAGTAGAGTTCTGAAAATCTGAAAGTAGTAGACTTTGTAAATAAGATAATTACTGTAGAAATATAAGATAATTTCCTAATTAGCTGCTCCCACCAGCTCCTAACTGCTTTCGCTGTACATTTATTCCCTAAGAATACATCTGGCATATAATGTTACAAATGACTTCTCTCCCCATGTTGTCAGGTTGATCTGGCTGTAAGCCATCTGAAAAATGCCATAAGAAAGTGGCAGGTCATACCATGGAAGAGTCGAGGAGGAATGGTATGTAAGTGAATACATAGCTGATTTCTTAAAAAAAAAAAAAGATTATCTGGGAAAAGAACAAGCAAATACGAAAGATAATGAAATGATAAGTACCCAAGGTTTGTTTGAACAGTTACTATATAATCTGCTGAAATTTCCTTGTAAGAATTTGCCTTTGGCTTCTGGCCTACAGTTAAAAGACTGGCAATATTAAGGTTCCTATAAGCATTCCTCACATCCTTCAGCCACCACCTACTGTCCTTGATGTACAAAATTCTTTTCAGTTGTTTTTATTTATTTATGTGAAATTTACATCTCAAACCTATCGACCGTCTTCCATTTTATCATGTTCTAATCATATGCCCAGTCTACCTTGTAACACAGGCTGCTATGCGCATAGAGGCATTGCTGGGATTTGCGAGAACTATGTTCATGCCTCGCTTACTTCCTCAGGTAACCAAATTTGTTTTTCTGCTTTTCATGGTGTAGTTAAGAGTAACATCCTAATGACTTAATGGTGACCTACCGAAGGCTCAAGGACATGTATGCATTGTCGTGATCATTATACAGCATGTTGTATTTAAAAAGAAATGACTTAAATTAAGACTGATGAGTTATGAGATGCTTTAATAAATGTCAACTTTTGCCTTTGGTGACATTCTGATGTACTAACAGCACAAATGAATAAAAATTTTGATCTTTGGTTGGAGGAAATTGTGTGCGCCTGAACTTCTATATGTCAGTTTAGATTACCGATATGGTATATGCTTATAGCCTTTATTGGACCAAATATGGCTTATCTTACAGTTATTATTGACTTGGAAGATTTTGTCTCTAGGGTTTTTAACACAAATTTTCCATTTAGATTTCACCGGCTGAACCAATCGAGAGCATCATGATACCATTTAAAGCAGCTCAGCCACTTCTTTCTACTACAAACTTGAAGAAAGTGTCGATGCGCTTTTTTAATGATCAAGTTGTGCCCATCGTAGACAACTGGGGCAATTGCATTGGATTGTTGCATCGAGAAGACTGCACTGAGGTAACTTCACTTTCTTTCCGCTAATGGTTCATAAAAGTCTAAACCTGTAAGCATCTTCACTAAGATGCTAAATTTTAAGTTCTAATTATTTTCAAGAACTGGCCATTTTCTTCCTAACACAACTTCACAATATGGTGCAGTTGAATTGCCCAGTTATGAAAATGATGAGAAGTCCACCACCTTGTGTCACGACGTCGACATCTATTGGATATGTTGTTGACCTCATGTTGGATAAGAAGTACAATATGATGGTGATTGTTTACAGTTCAAGGGCTGTTGGTGTTTTCACACTCGAACAATTGTCTAAATTTGTGAAACCAGTATAAGACGTCCTAGGTCAGGAAAGTTCTTGCAGAAAATATTACCACAGTTTTGATGATAGTGCTCGTTAGTTATGTGTTCATATTATTAAAGTTGAAGAATCCTGATAAGGGCTTATTGAGTTTATATTATTAAAGTTGAAGAATCTTGACATTGGTTTATCTGAAGTCTGATATATGGATCATAATCTTAGAACGTAATGTCAAATTCAACTCATTAAACGCACACAAGAGTCGTATGTTCTAATCAAGTCGTGTAATATATACTTGCAGATATTTCTAATGGAGTGGCATTAATCGAGATGGAAAAAATGCCCATATTTTAACATCTGTGTGTTTCTGTCATTATCTACGCCGGGCAGTAATACTGTCGTAACCACATCCCCTATACATACCGGCGATAGTTTATATTTTATAATCAATGAGATACAGTTTCTTTACATAATTATTTAAAAGTATTTTTATTATATTTATTTATTTATTTAAGTGGTGTATACAAAAAATTAGTAGAATAAATATTCATTCTAAATGATATTATGATTATAAAATTTGTATTGAATTTATATATTATTATAAATTGTTACTAGATAGACATCTTTTGGAAATCTTAGCTATTGTGAACATGATAGTGAGGAATCTCATTGTTATTACTCAAGCAAGCATGAAACATATGCTTACATATTCGTCTATAGGTACATTATGTTTCTTTCTTATAAAAGAAGTAATCGGTCTCATATATTAAAATATGAAGATACAAACAAACGTTTAGGTACTTGTTAGAAAACAAGTTTACTGAACTAACCTGACAAGAGAATTTAATATAAAACAATATATGTATATATGTGAAAATTCTTATTATGATAATTGTATAAGTGATTATTTGACTTAAGATCTTTAAAATATTAAGGACTGTTGTGTTTTGATACTACTTAGACCTTACCTAGCCAACAATAGCTCGTTTAATAGTCATTGAATATAATGTGAACTATATGGACAAAGTTAAAAGATCAATTTATGATTCAAATGTTTCACTCTTTTTAATTAGTAAAAAGTTCGAAAATTCTTGGTTAAATATAATGATATTTTGAAAATAGCTTTCAAATGTGGAGAAATAATATGATTGGAGTCAAAAAGAGTAGAAGCTAATTTTATACTCTATGTCTAATTAAAGTATTACATATTAAAAGGATTAAATTATATAGAAAAAGCATGCACGAATTATATAGAAAAAGCATGCACGAAAAGTGATATGTAATTTTATGTCTCAAAAGATAAAACAATACTAAAGGAAATTACTAAGGTAAGTGCATTTATCGTTTTCTTTAGTATAGCTTCAATAAGTTCACGTGATGATTCTACAAGAACTATAATTCTTAATACTAACTATTTTCCTATTATCTAGTTTAATAAAGTGAATTATTTATTAAATGATATAATTAAATAAACTAAAATAAAAAATAAGAATAACCAGATCAAAATCATAAGTAAGAATAAGAACCAATAGATAAATAAGATTTAGATAAAAAAATCTTTCAAAGACCTTTCCTATACTTAAATTTATATGATCCAATGTTTAATCCTAGTTTTTTGGAATGGTAGAGCTACAATTATATTCTTTCTCAAAACATATTCCTAGTATCCTCAAGTTGACTAACCAAAAGTTTTCTATAATCAAAAACCCTTTAGAATACATTCATTCTTTATATGTATTCTCATTAGAGTGTTCACTTTAATCCAAAAGAGATATATAGTCCTAGTTCAAGATTTTTTTGCAATTCTTTTCACTTTTGCCTTAATCTAGTCATATATATTAATTTTCTACGTTCACTACTATTAAGAAATCGTGGCAGGATGCGATCCCACAAGCTTGTTTTCTCTGACTTTAAGCCTCTTATAAACAAAATCAAGAGCATAATAGATAGTTGAAGCTCAAAAACTCTATCCCTTGCAAGTAGATGTCAATTGATTAACTTAGTTATTTCCTTACTCACATACTATTGGGCCTTACATATAGTATTTTATAAAGCAGTCATCAAAGAGTTAGGGAAACTCTTTAGAAACTTCCTCTGTAATGCTAATGGTAGAATTAGTTAAAAAGTTGAATGTTTTGATGTTTGCATGCCAAGGAAAAGTGGTGGATTAGGCATTTTTCCAATCAAAATGCTTAACTCAGTTCTCTTTATAAAGAGGCATTGGAGGTTACTAACAGATAAACATTCCTTATGAGTGAAATGGATACACACTTACTACGTAAAAAGGCCAATGTTTATGGAGTTCTAAGACACCTATCATTTCTTCATCACTCTTAAACTCCTTGTTAAGGCTTAAAGGCTTCATCATAAACTCTTCCAAACATTTCATTAATGAATGTAGAACCACTTTCTTTTGGCTTGATCATTGTACTCCCTTTGGTCCTCTAGCTTTTGTCATTGAAGCAAATCCCCTCCTTGATATATTGTACTCAAATATAACAATAGCTGAAGCATTTCCCATTAAACTTCTTTACATTATCTTCGACATTTGTATGGGTCACTTTCTAATCAAATGTTTTCCTAAACACCTCCAAGGAAGATGTAATCCATTGGCTGCATACACCTTCTAATACCTTCTCTAATGCATCATGTTGGACCATATTTATAAGCACCAATCAAACTATATTTTGACATAAGCTTATATGGTATAAGCACAGTTCTCCTCTTGCCTCAATCACTTCATGGCTAACAATCAGAAACAGACTTCCTACAATGGATATAATAGCACACTTTTCTGTTTTTTACTAAATTGGTGTATTATATGCAAGTCTTCTACTAAATACATAGAACATATCTTTTTTCAGTGCCAATACAATCAATACATTTAGAAGGCAATCATCCAACTTTTTCATCAAGATAGCCCACCATACTTTTGGTCAGACATTATCAAGTGATGCAGAGAGGTTCAGATAAAACATGAAGGTGATCTATGGGTGTTCAAAGTAGCTTTCAACTACCTAGTTAATGTTATTTGGGAAAAAGAAACATTAAGATTTTTAGTGACTCTTTTAAGTCCAATGAAATTACTTTGCAAGCTTTGTGCAACAAAATCAAACCATATATGTTAGAATACAAAGATAATCATTGCTTGAACTCCTAATGCCAAAACACCAACTAGCTCAATAATGAAAATTGTCATTTTATGTGATTTCTAATTTCTTTGATGTAATATTTATCTAGTCTTTGTTTGCATAGTTTCTTTGAACAAACTTTTGTTTACACTTACTTCTTATTATTAATACAATTTTCTTTAAAAATCAAAATAAAGCATGAATTATAATTTTTACCTTATTCAAAAGTTTGATCATTTTCTTGTTATTTCCCTTGAATCATTTACGAAATTAGCGTATCTCAACAACTATAGTCGTATACGTATCCGACCTCTAATAGTATCCATAAAACGTGTTGAGAGAACACTACAACCATTACAGAGAGAGTTAGGCAAAGAGTACTAGCTCCCTTAGAGCTTAAGCCTATTTATAATAAATTTTGAACATTTTAGTAATTTAATTAAAATTAAATTCTAATTTCAATTAAAATTAAATTAAAATTAAATTCTAATTTCAATTAAAATTTAATTAAAATTATAATTAATTTTAATTAAATATCAATTAGGTCCAAATAATATCCAATATCTCATATTGATCCTTATTTATTGAGTATCACAAATTTAATCATAAAATTCTTAAACTTTACAATCAAGTTGAACTTGATTAAAACATCTTTTGTCTTTTCAACCCCGTTTTTTGTGTGTGACCTAGTAGGTTCCCAAATATGTTGGACATTGATATAAATTATAACTAAATCATATTTAGGATTAGTTAAATTAAAATACTTTAATTTATCTTTAATTTTCTAATTAAAATTTTTATATTCATAGATTAAGGTTAGTGTCTATCAATGTATCTTGATCACCCATATCTTTAGGAATGTCAAAATGGTTTTGACTAACCTTTCCGTGCAATTTTTTTATATAATTCAATCCTTTCTTCTTATAATATTTCCATTTGACATAGATCATAGAAATAATGTCTACTCTATTTAAGCCTAATCATGTCAATTCTCCACTATTAGTAACTGATTCAATTAATGAAATTTGAAAACTATTTTAAAAGTGTCATTTCAACTTAGCCAAGGATTTTTCAAATCAATACTAATCAAAACAATGGAACGTACTCTGTAATCACTTTAGAGCGATGAATCTTATATTAATCACTCAAATACCTCCATGAATAAGTGATGAACCTTATATTAATCACTCAACTACTTCCATATAGTTCATGCTATATTTAATGACTAATGACTGAGCTGTAGGAAAATCCCGGTGCCTGTATCATATACAAGCGGTGCGGAAAAATAAAAAATTTTGTTCCGGGACCTTCCCGAAAGCCAGGATCCATGTGTCTATACAAAGATCAAA
>JAOSBM010000206.1:18396906-18408505 GCA_027568955.1 Erythroxylum tenue | reverse complement strand
CCAATATTCAGATCAATTAAAACAAATCATGAATTTCTAATTTATATTAAAACATTATTAACAAAATTTACCAAAATTATTATAAATTAATTATAATTTAATAAATACTTGACAATCCACGACGTTTATTGAATTAGACGTCGCAGAATATCTATTTTCTGCGACGTCTCTACAACGTCATGAAAACGCATACAATCCCTGACGTTTTCTCCAAACGTCGGAAATTGTACGCTTCTTTTCTGACGCTTTCATGAACGTCGCAAAATTGCTAAGCCTTCTACGACGTCTTCATTCAGATGTAGGAGAAATCCATTACTTACCTCACCATCTACGACGTCTATTGTGACGCTTTAATAGACGTCGTAGAAGATTTTCTACGACGTCTTAAGAGCTTCTACGACGTTTAGAAGACGACGCGAAATGTATGTTTTTGTTGTAGTGATACTTTAGTTATAAAATGGATTATTTCCTTTATAAAGAAGAATTATAATGTATATTAATATTTTGACTTTATTGTCATATAATCTTAATATAGTAATGTATAAAAATAATTTATGAATATACTTAAATATAATATGAATCTTGGAATTACGCTTTATCTACTTACAAAATGTATTTATACTATGAAGATAATTAAATAAATATTTAAAAAATAATGATATTTTTTATTAATTATATTGTATATGTGGTTATGTACAGTCAAGACATAAATGATATGCAACGGTGTTTCCTAGTTTATAGAATGGAAGTCCAAGAAACAGCCACTTGCCAGCATCTGCAATCATTAAATGATATGCAATAGGGCATGAATAGTCATGGGTAAGTGTTCCATTCTTAGGTAATGAAAATAGGAATAACGACAATTTTGCCACACAACAGGGACAACTATTGCTGCCAGACCTAAGCGGTTATCTGTTGGTAAGGAACAGTAACCGAGGAAAACTATGATGATGCGTGATTGGTCAGAAGCTTTGAGGAGATTTTCAGTCGCCATATTCGTGCAAGAATGGAGATGCAAAAGTAAATGCAAATGTTTTTCCAATACCTAGAACACACCAAAGAACGTCAACGCAACTTCATGCGACCTGAATTACTGCAAAAAATGGGATGCCAGGGGGGCTGGTCTAGCGAATATTAACAAATGTTGCCTATTCCATTTCCAACGGGATAAAGAGCGCGTGCGCAGAGATCTCTGACATCAATTTTCGAAGTTCTTTTCAATTCAGACATGAATAATTGATGAATTTCAACATCACCGTCAAGAACCTGAAGGAAGGCGTCAAAGATATTAAAGCGCAAAAATAGCGGCGATGAAAGCTAAGTATCTAATGGTTAATATGAAGTTATTGCCATCTGTTTCTGTTTACTGCTCAGAGAGCAGTATAGCATAAATGTTGGTGTTGCAGCTATATATGCTAAAAAGAACAAACTAACTTGGACGGCGACCGTAATGAAAATTTCAGTAAATTGGAAAAAGGAACTGCCGCATGTCTTATCTGACTAAATCAAATGTCCAAACGACATGTAAGCATTCTAAAGTGTCCTCGTCAGTAAATACTCAAATCTTTCAAAAATGGGGAGATGGTCAGCAATAGCATAGATGATCCAGCATTAAAGCAACCATTGACTGCTTTAGAAGAATCCTCATTGGAGTGCATGCTCTCAAAGTTCTCAAGTTACTACGCTTTACATCTGTTATGTTCATCGTATCATTACATGAAACGAGTACCCTGTCGTACAGACGATTGAAGCGCCTTTCTGATATAGTTGGTAAGAGGTAATCCATTATAAGACTAAGCAGTCTTCTTATAGTAAAAATGGTCGAAACAGATGGCTCCATGCGCGTACCATAATTTCATCACGTTACAAATGACAGCTTTACTCCACAATATATCCTCTGCAACCGAGTACACTTTTGTGTCCATAACAAAATAAATGTTTCTGTTTCTATTAAAAAACTAAAAATCATGTGTTTTCAAACGAACAATAAGAATAAATTTTAGCTAAAATAATTGATTATCATTTGCTATGGAAATTACATTAGATGATAATAAACCCCATCAATACTTCCTATAAGAAAATAAAATTGGTGGCTTTACTGCGTATCTTATGGCAATTTGTGCTTCAAGATACAGATTCTACACAACCTCTACTCCAAAATTTCAGAGCATTCAGTCTTCTTCAAGTTTATTTTATACCATGATTTTGATACTGGCAGCACTATACATTAGACCTGGTAGCGTCTATCTCGAATTAGGCAGCACTCTTGCAACCAGCTACTAGGTGAAAATGCAACTCACAACTTCTTGCCACATACTTCTTAGTTACTAGGAGTTGAAATTCTCCATGAGGGAGCAAGAAACGAAATCACTGTGGAAAATGGACTTTTTGGGTATCATTCAATTGAATATTAAAACTAAAAACAGGACAAAATGGAGATGAATGCGTTATTCAATATTGAAATTCCAATCAATTCTCTGATTAAAGAAATACATAAAGAGCAATACTGCAGCTCTTACACCAGAGATTTCACCTTTAACCAAGCTACATGAGTATCCCTGCAAAACTGTCTTTAGACTTCCACTTTGTTGGCACTAAATTGTACAAAAGATCTAAAACTGAAGCAATTCAGGTGACGGCCAACCCCAATCCTTATCATACAACAGAGTAACCAAACCAGGGCAGTCTCTTCCAAAAGTTTTGCCGGTTGGTCACTGTTAAATAATCTTGTGATTCATACAGGACCTGCCGTGAGATACAGGCTGGATGCCAAAACCATATCATCCTGAAAAGGCTATCATCCAAAGGGAAGCCACCTGGTTCATCCTGGCAATAAGAACAGAAAGAGCGTATCAAGACTTCCAAAAAGGACCCCACGAACCGAGACCGCATGACCCACCAAAAACCTTTGTTACAACAAATCTTCACAAGAATGTTTCAGTCCTTGTAGGTGTGCATAGAGATTTTCTCCAGCAGCAAGGGCCAATCTTCGCCAAGTTGCTGTGGGTTTAGCTCCATTGCAACTTTGAAATCAACCAAAGATATTGAACAATGTGGTCTTTGTTCCTGCGTCAATTCTGCAGCTCCACTGCTACCCTGTACATGTAAGTGATCACTTGGCCACATGCCATTGACCGCTTTTCCTTGCGCCAGGTGCTTGTGGACAGGCAGCTTTTTGCAATTATGTGAAGACCTTGCGTCTACCAACTCAACACAGGACCTTATCAATCTCTTCAAGTACACATCTAACATATTGTTCAACATATTGGCACATTCCAATGAAACTCCCCCAAGGCCCTGCTCAGCTGCAATCTGCTCCATGCGTTTCCTTAAAATCTCTGTACCGGACAACGCACCAGTATCATAGTAGCTAATAAAACAACCATTGTTTGTCATTGGCATGGCTTTGCGGGCCCCACCCATACTAGCTGAACAAAATGGGATCCCAAGTGGTGCAAGCAGAGAGCTTCTAGAGAAACTTGACTTGTTGGCTTGCTCCACCTCTTCCTCGTCTTCCAGAAAAGATGCACGATCTTTGCCATGTGTCGCCAGTTTTCCACTGGCCCTGTGAAGCAATCCCTCCTTTTCGTTCCTGGACGGTTCTGCATGTGCTTGAAGTTGTTGAATAGGTCTTTGATAGTCACATAGGGACATTTCTCCATTTTCCATGATAACCTTATGGCCACTATCTTTGGCAACAATTGACTGATGTGGAACACAGTCAATTTTCCCATTTGGTCCAAGTGGGCTAGGTCTATCTCTAGCCTTCCGCTCCCGTGTCCCTCTTTTGGCTTTTCGCGGGGACATTGGCAAGACTCCATTAGACCAATTTGGCACACTTTGGTTGTGAATGGGAATAACATGTTCATGCCCATCGTCTCTATTAGGTGACATTTGAATTACGGAGTTAACAGGTCCTGCTTCATGAATTGGCGGTGCTGTCTTAGCTTGAGATGCATTCTTCAAAATTGAGCGTATAAGCTCATTGTGCAGTGAAAGATTCTCCTTTCCAAGCAACCGATAACATGACTTATCAAAGTCACTCTTACTTAGCTTGTGACTTAAAAACCTGTTCAGGTTGTAAAAGTACTTACTGGACCTCTCAACCCCAATCTTCTTAAAAATCTGAGTTTTAAGTTCAGTTAAATCAATTCTGGAGCTGTGCTGAGGTTGCATTTCTCAAAAACAAACTCATACACCACGTAACAGAACGTCAAATGCCCCCCAAACCCCGATTAAACTCCAAATTTTATTCCCACCTCCAAACAACCAGATAGTCACCCAGCCCACATATCATCAACTCAAGCCCTCCATACTTGAAGACGAGAACCCAGAAACACCTTAGACCAAATAAGGAAAACCTCGAGTTCCAACTAAAGATACAGTTATTTCCGTTTCCAAACGACCCAAAATTCAACCTTCCAAGAATAATACAATGCAAAACCAAATCTCATCTTTACAGAAAGCCAAAACCCTAAAGATCAAACTGACTGTTTTAACTTATCCAAAACCCCAAACCAAAGACAAATTGATTGAACAGCATAACAAGCCAAAACCCTAAAGTTCCAAATCACCAGAGCTAATGGGTTGGCCCTTTTTCACCAACTTCAAAAACAAGGAATCATAAAAACTTAACCAATTAAACCAACCCCTTTCCTTCTCTGGCACTGTTTCGAATTACAAAGCTCCAAACTTCAAATTCGGAAAATTGGAGTTGATAGCAGAGAGATCAGTGAGTTACGATCGACTAAAGAACAGAGTAGCGAGGATTGGAGAGAAAATAAAGAGACTCAATTGCAGAGCCCGCAATGAACAGAAAAACTGAAGAATAGGATAGTGAGATTGATTGAACTCTGACCTTAACCCAACTTGGGTAATTGCAGAGGAAATCCCAACACTTAGTGGGCTCTTTGCGCTTCGAATCTTCGCCTGCTTCGCTTCGCGCTTTATCTCTCTTTTTTCTTTTCGTTGTCTTTTCGTTTTACCTATGTCGAGTAATATGCCGATTTTTTTTTCTCCGATTCATACAGAGAGAGAGAGAGAGAGAGCTTCTGTGTTTATGCAGCTCGAACTCGATCGCTGTTAATAATTTCTGTTTGTTTTTTTTTTTTGTTGTTTTCTTTTATTTCTCTCTTAACTCGATTTAATTTAATCGAATTATTACTTACCTTTGCTCCCTCCCCTGCTCTTTGGCCTATGTCTAGCCTTAATGCTCTTTTAGAGCAAAGTGTGTCCAATGTCAGCATTTGATTTTATTTTGAACATTCGTGTTCATCCTCCTCTATTGTTTCCTTCCAATGCTGTGTAAAATTTATCTTTCTAGACATAGACATACATCACCAGTTCTCCTCTCTTCTTCTCGCGGAACGACAAAATGTGATGCCTTCCTTTTATGGGTAATATTTATTTGTTTGCAGATTTGAAAATTTGTCAATAATTCCAGGGTTCTCTTGATTTATGTGAGGTCGTGGGTTCGAACCCCCTTCATGTATACAGCCGTTTAAAACTTGGGATCAGAGCTTTGCCTCTCGCAAGGGACCTACCCGATTCGAGCGAGGATTAGTCTGGGTGTGGAATGGCTTAAAGGTGTCTTCCCATAGTTGAGACCCGCCTAAAGCACCTCGTGGGCAACAAAAAAAAAAAATTGTCAACTATATTACCAATGCTACATAACATAACTAGCAGTCTATCATTAATTTTGTGCAAATGACGTTATATTATTCACTTTTAATTTGTTTAATAAATGCTTTTATCATCAAAACCAATATTTCTTTTTTAAATTTTAAGTTCAATAAATTTAATTGAATATTTCTTTTACTTCCAAAATCCTAATATTAATTATTTGTGACAATTATGACATGAAATGCATTTCATATTGTAGTATCATATACATACAATTTATGTCTAATAAGGATAGACAATGTTACGTTGGTATAGTATAGATATTAAAAAGGTAAGGACATTATAGTTTATGTTTTATTTAAAATAGATATATTTATATTTCATATCAATATTTTAATTTGTTGATGTTCCAGCTTGTCTAAATTTTAGCATGTCCTGCATAACCATGTTAGCCTGTTTACTTCCTCCTTCATACTTAGTCTTTAGCTCTTATTGTTAGCTTTCCCTTTAGTTCTTTGTTGTCTTTTTTGTAACCTTAGCTAGTCAGTCTCCTTTTGCTTCTTTCACTTTTCCCTTCTTCATTACATCGACTTTTAGTTTTTTTTTTTTTGGCTACAAAGGAAAAAGACAAACTCCTTAGCTAACGCAGAGTTCTGCGGTACAAAACGCCATAAAGGTCACGCAGGAATTGGTCCCGAAGGGTCACCGGCGGGTCGCGCAGTATATGTAATCTTGCATTGAAAGCTGCTGCAAGCGAAGCCAGCCTATCGACACACTGGTTGCCTTCGCGGTACACGTGACGAAGTCGCACTTCCCAGGCTCGGTGGAATAATCCGCGAGTACCTGTCACCAACAAAATGTCATCAGTTAAAATGGAGTTGGAAGAGGAGAGGATGTTAATGACCTCCAGGGAATCAACTTCCACGATCATTTTGCGGTAGCCCAGAGCCCAAGCCAAGGAAAGGCCCGAGTGAACTCCCCAGAGTTCCGCAGTGAGAGGGGAAGCCGGACCAATGTGATGAAGGAAGCCGCCACACCAGCTCCCATAGCTGTCGCGAAGCAAACTGCCCGCTGTGGCACGGGTGAACCCCTGGGGAACAGCCCCGTCCGAATTAAGCTTAATCCAGTCGGCTGCAGGTTTAGTCCACCCAACCAGCTGGCCAACAGGGAGTCTCGGATTGGGCTCAACATTACTTTCCGCGGCCCTGGCCCGTTCCATCCACCGAACAAAATCCATAACGATCTGGGTTCCAGTGATAGGCCAGACAAAATTGGCCTCAAATAAACTACGATTGTGCCATTGCCACAGTAGCCAGCAGGCGACCCCATAGACTTTTAGCTTTTTGATATAGTCTTTCATCCTTTTCCTTTCCTTATTTTTTTTTCTACATTTAAACTTTTCAACTTAGTTACTTTTGTGTTTCTTTCTTCCTCTTCTAGTCATCCCTTGAAGTTCCTTCTGGCTCATCTTTTTTCCTCTTGCCCTTTTTTCTCTTTTGGTTGGTTTACTTTCTACTCACTCCTTGACCTGCTATGTCTTAATGTTAAACCCCTCGATCCTAGAGGAATTTTTTTTCCTACTTTAAGTGTACTTCCTGATAGAACTAATCCCATCATCTTTCGTGGACCACCCCTTTGGACTAATGTACGGGCTCAGAAGTAACCTGGAAATTCAACTTCTTCAAAGGATCATGTTTTTGTTAGGAAAAATTGACAATAGGTTCTTGGGAATAGTTCCTCCTCGCCCAAGCTGAACTATTGTCCTCTGGTAACTTCTACGAAGGGTAAGACCATGGTTGCTCCTTTCCTATGTGGTGATTCCTTGTGCGCACCGAGCACTGGACCGCCTTTCCGAGAAGCTGACTGGGATCAGACCGTAATTTACCTCCCTCACACAATGTCGGGCCGAAGTGTGGGAGCGCTTAGGGTGGGCATTCCACCTTTTGAGTCCAAGACCATGGTTGCTCCAGAAGTAAACATTCTTAAGTAAGGAGCAACAAAATGGGGGAACATTCTTATTGGTTTTTTTTAGGACAACAGGTCCTGCTTTCCTACCACCAATGTCTTGCTTAAGCTCTAGTGGAAGAATATAGGGGATTATAGGAGGTGCTTCTAGGCGATGATAACTTGTCCTTGTTAAGGTTTATCAGCTTAGAGCTAGCTCAGATAGTTATAGAGAATGGCCCGTAGCATTTCAACACCAAACCAATCTTGCTACATATATAGAAACTAGGAATAAAACTATCAAACCTAAGGTTGAAACAAGTTCCCTTTTAGAGGAATATGCCCAACATTCCCTTAGAGTGCTAGACCATAGATAGCTTGAGCCATCTAGCAAGGAATATAGTCATACCCCTTTGCTTTGATTAGGCTATAGCCATGATGAAAAGAATTAATTGTGCTTGAGTATGTATCTTGATTGATTTCAACAAGCAGTTGCTAATAACCATTCCTTTATTGAGGTTAGATGAAGCTAATAACTTTATAAAGATTATGTAGTAGTCATATGCAATTGGAGACCAGCCTAAGCTAACCATAACTATATATGAAAGCCAACTGGTAGACACTTTTAAACTAGGAGTTATAATGAGCTCACTCAAATGGATGGAAATTCCAATGAGAATATCTATGAGAAATCTCAAGAATAAAAAAGTGAGCAACAAAGATAGACAGTGAAAGAATTTGCAATTGAGCACAATGAAGTTGAGCATGGTTCTTCAATACAAGAGGAAAGACCAAGATCATTAGATTTAACAAAAGAGTAGATCACTAGTACAAATTGCATTGATCCCAATTCTTATTTGGTATAAATCCTTATTATTGAGAGGAGTCTGATCATTACCATCATTCAAATTCATTACACCAAATGACATGTCAATACTTTCCCATCCAAGATTATCTTTCAAGTCACTCTCATGTATCAAACTCAATTCCTTAGAAACCTAATCCACTAAAAATTTGATATAGTTAAGGCAAATTAGATCTGCAAAACTATTCGTTTTCTTAAGAGTCGTAGTAAATAAATAAACTTAAATTATTAAGAAATTGCAAGAAATTATATTCAACTTAATAAAGATAATAACATACGTTTCTTAAAGCTTAAATTGTATCGAACAAAGACCTAATCATTTAATCTTTTGTGTTTCATTATATTCCTTTCTTGGAATGGATAAATTCAAATATGCTCCAATTCTTTTCACCCCCTATTGCACTCACACATTGAGTCAGAATTCAAATTACAAACTTTTGCAATTCTGGAATACCACTTACGAATTGGTCCCACCAAGATACTTTAAGACAACAAAAGTAACCTTATAAACAAAATAAAATTATGATTAATATCCAAAAAGTATCAAAAGTGAAAAAAAATAATACTTATATTAAGTTTGTTTCTTTGACAAATAGCAATAGGCATTCCAAAATCACCATAAGCATCCCTATTAATCTCTATTTGTGAGCTTAGGAGATCTTGCATCATCTCAAGGGCAACAATAGCTATAATAGTTAATAGCATTATCCTGTTAACTTTGGATATCTTTGTAAAACTTGGTCTAAAATAGACATTAGGATTAAAAAATGTCCTAACTATAAAGAACATAGAGTAAAGTTTTCTTTTCCATCTCTCGTTGATGACTGCAAGATAATATGTGTACAAAGAAGGTCTACTTTTCAAATTGACCTTGATTACTTTTGTTACCCTCTCCATGGAATCCTAAAAATAACTCATTGATGCCCTCTCATCATATCTGCAAGACAAATTACTCTCACCAAAGGCTTCAAAACTCAGATGACAAATTTATATTGGGTCCAAATTAAGTTCATGATCTTTAAGTATAATTCTAGAAACCTTTAAGCTAGCATTAGACCTAGCATGATGAGATGTAACCTACTTATCACTTGTAAAAATTTGCCTCAACTTCTTATTAAATTCAGAATCACAAATCTTGTAATAGCAGGACAACACAAATTCCTACCATTGGTAAAATCCATTCTCATTAAATTCGGGGCCCTTATGTGATTATAGATGAACTTGGTCACATTTTTTGCTTTCTGCACAGTTTTATCAATGATAAGAAAGTATCTAACATCTTAGGTATTTTCCAACATCAGTTTAATGCAATATGCAGCAGAAAGAATCTAATAAAAGGAATTATACTTTCTTTGTAATCCTTTTCTAGATACTTTGTAAGCATAATCATCATTAATAATGAATAATATTTTTTGGCCCAACTTTATTGATAACTTCATCAAATATTTGAAACAGAGTATCAACATTTCTAATAAGGCCAAATGCATAAATAAACTCCAAAAATATTTTCCCTTTTGCATAGTAAACAAAAAATTGATAATAGGCTCATTTCTTCCATTTGTCCAACCATCACACATAATTGAACACCCATAACCAAGTTATTTTTCTTTTATCCAAATAACTGTTTATTTCATAAATAGAGTTATTTAGAAGTTTACCTTTGTATTCATCAATTAAAAGAGATTTATATCATGAAACATAAGAGGCAATAACATTCATTATAGGCTGGTAATAATAAGACTAGGAAATATTGAATGATATACCTAAACAATACCACCATCTAGCCATTGCCATATCTATTTTATAATCCAATTCTTTAGATTCTAAGGCATTACGGATTAAAGGCTAAGCTCTAAAAGTTGTTTGTGGAGAAAAAAAATGAAGGCATATTTCAAAATTAAATAAAGTTTTCTTCCAACTTAATTTCATTATCAAATACTATCACAAATTTACATCTTAGATTCTAAAAACATACACATAACTTGAACTCTAAAAAGATACAACATCTTATATTCAAAGTTAATAGTCCAAGAATACTTATTACTAACTACTAGTGACATGGAAAATGTGGAATAGGTTATGTAAAATAATAAAAACAAATATAACAATATCAACATCTCAACAATCATATGATATAGATATACAAGTGAATTTTATGAACTTATAAAAACGAATCCTTAAGAATTTTATCCAAAAATTCAAAAATTGTTAGTATAATTACCATACATATCATGAGAATTTTATCTATAAGTACATTAATAACGTACACAATTTGTTGTATTTTACATTTTTCTGGTAATAAACAATTACACATTACAAAATTGACTTTATTGTAAAAATTTAAAAATAATTATACTCCATAATTACAATCTATATAGAAGCAAATCATATATTATAATTTGTTCCATAATGATCTCAAATAATCAAATCTCAACTATTATGAATTTTAGAAGGATAAAATTATCTCAAAATTTGAATAAATAATTTATTTTAGAATGAATAATTTATCTCAAATATCAACAACAATTTATTCTATAATCATAAAATCATTACAAATCCAAACTATAATTTAAAGCCTTTTTTAAGTTAAAATTAAATTAATAAATAGGAGATGAAATTACAAAATGGGGCCCGGAGAATTCATCCTTTTGTTCAGTTTCACATAAAAGACAACAAAAAACCAGAAAAGGTATGCATCACAATACATTACAATCTTAAAGCTGCTAGGATGTGTTGGACCAATGATGGTTGACAAAATTAATCCTACTTATGTTTTGATAATAACAAAATGTATAGAATTGGTAAGAAATTTATTGCAGGTATTTTGGAATAAAAAAAGGAAACAATCTTCAACATTTAATCATTGAGGAATCAAGAAGGAAACAAGATTGAGACATTAAAAAGGAAGATTATGGGAGATTTGATTGATTGTATCCGTTGGAAGTAGATACAAGTCGACTTACCCTGATACAAGTCGACTTATGGAGACTAATATATACACACAACTCGAGTTACATTGAACATGTCGAGTTATCAAAGAGCGGAGACGAAAAACGTTGATACAAGTCGACTTATCCTGAACAAGTCGACATATGGGAACCTACATATGCAACACAAGTCGACTTACACTGCACAAGTCGACTTATCTAAGAGCGGAGATATTTTACG
>JAOSBM010000206.1:18382856-18393672 GCA_027568955.1 Erythroxylum tenue | reverse complement strand
AGAAATAAGTTTTGATTAAGGATAAATTTCCAAGGGGGAAATTGTATTGATTTGTATAAGATTGATTAGAATGAATAAGAATGAAAGAAAAAAATTTATACCAATTTCTGATTGGTTCAGTCTTAGGGTTTCTAACGCGAGAGTGTTCTAATGTGAACGTTTCGGATGTCGAATATTTGTTCGGTTCGGTCGAACCCTTTGTTTCTATTCGTTCTGATTCGACAAGTTCACTTTGTCTTTTCGTTTCCGTTTTCCGTCCGTTTGTAATTGTTCGATTAAGCGATTTGTTTTCGTTGCTTCCGAGCCTTCGATTCGCTTTCGCTTCCGTTTTCGGTTTCGTTTTCCGGTTGGGGTCCGGTCCCGAGATCGGGTCCCAACATTATCGAGTAGCCTATTTAAGTTAAATGATTAATTCAAATATGTCTTTTATCTTTTTCAAGCATGCACATATCAATGTAATCTCAAAATGGTTCAAAGGGCATTCTAAGGATACATCCACAAAGAAGAATATGAAATATAAAAAATACATATTGACATAGACGTCTCAATCTCGAATGGCAGAAAAGCTCGTAAAGTTTAAGTCATTTACCAAAAACTTTTCACCCACTCTTTTTGAATTCAACTTCAAATGTTAATTAAAATATATACCTTAAGTTAATTAAACCATTCTATGCATTACACTTTTATACTTAATATTTTAATCACATAACACGTATAATAATTTAATCCATAAAAATAAAAAAGGAAACTTCCCAATTAAGTACATCCGAGAACGATCTCTCCCTCATGCTTAGACTTTATAATGTCCTCATTGTGAATGCTAAAATATGGAAAAGTAAAAGAAACTAAACAAACAAGAATTGCTAATAACAAGATAAATGAAAATGGGGTGAAAGACTAAAAAATTAAATTGTGTTTTTGGATTGCACCCTAAGTAATGCCTTTTTTTTAAGTTACTAGCTCAACCCAACTCCTTTTTCTTCAACCAATATCTATCATAGGTGGTTCACTTATGAGGGCTAGGCAAGACTACAACAATTTCTTACAACTCAAAATTTCATGTTATCTTGGTGACACCTTAATTGCTAGGATGTTATGTAATTCATGTTCCAACCTTTTTAATGAATCAAATTTTCTATTCTTAAAAAAAAAAAGAAAAAAAATCTTAAAACATAATATTCTTGATAAATTTCTTATTCTCATTCTCAAGATGCTTATAAATGATAGCTTCCATCTTATCTTTTAAGTTCAAAAACTACTAGTGATAAAGAATAAATCATTTCAATTGAGTAAACATGACTATAATCATTAGGATCTTTCATGGAATCATAACTATTATGTTTAACAATTTTACTATCAAATTCCATTGTAGAGTGTTGCATTTAATAAAAGTGTATTGCTATTCATCACACAATAATGGTAAAATGCAGACAATAGTAATACAACATAATGCATTACAAAAAGTATCAATGGGCAGTAAAGCATAATGCATTACAAAAATCAATGGCCAGTAAAGCATAAGGCCCATACAATCAAAGCAGTAAAAAACACGCGATGGAAGAAGATGGACATAGTATGCAACTGCATAATGAGGTAAAATATAAACCATACGTAATACACCATTCCAACTGCATAATGAGGCAAAACACAAACAAAATACACTACCGACGATTAAACGAAGACACAACCAACAACTAAACCCATACAATCAAATTAAACAAAACACACAACCGATTATTAAACTCATACAATTAAAGTAGTACACAAAACCCAGTAAAAAACAAAACCTAAATACAACAATGTCACCATCACAAGTAAAACTAGATGGACCACTTACCTCAATCAACAATTAAACGAAGACGAAGACGATGACACGCGATGGAAGAAGATGGACGCAGAGAAGGGGAGACAGCGAGGAAACCGAAGCACGCACGATGGATGATGGACGACTGATGGCGGACAACAGGGAACAACAAAAGGCGACAGCGACAAGGAACTACCGATGGCAACAAAGGAGAAAATGAAGATAAGATAGAGAGGAAACCAAAGAGTGAAACACAAGAGGGGTGGGCTTCGATAGGTTTAACGTTGTACCAAATGACGTCGTTTTTGTTTTACTAAAAACGTCGAAGCTAAAGCTAACGACAACATTTAACTTTCAATTTTACATATAGAATAGTTATTCCATCAGTAATTTACCGATGGAAACTATTTCCGTCGATATGCTCTGACACTTATTTATGTCGTTAAGCATTCGAACCTATTTTATCGACGGACATTACTCTTTCGTCGATATATTCCGTTGAAAAAATTGTCGGAATAATTTTCCTCCATTTTTACCGACGGATATTTTGTCCGTCGCTAAATGCAATTTTTTCCAACAATGTTATCAATGGAAACTGATTTTTCGCCGGTAATTTTGCTACGGTACTGTTTCTATTGATAATTTTTCGTCGTTAATTTGTAATTTTCTTGTAATGTACTATTGGATTCTTTATTTAAAAATAAAAATAAAAAATATACCATAAATCAAAATCAAAATCAAAAACTAAAAAAAGGAGGACCCGTATTTGACCCCACGGTTTCGGATCCAACAGAATTTACCCACCTATTTAAGCCCTAAAACTACTGATATCGGGTTCAAACGCGAATTAAGATAATATCCTCCACACGACCACCGTCTTTCGGCGCAAGTGCGGCCGATATCAGATGGATAGCGACGGTGAAGAGTCTTTGAAGAAGAGAAAGAAAAAGAATTCCTTTGGTGCAGAATTCTCTCGCAAGGCCTCTTTCTTAATTCCTTCGTCTTCGCCACTGTTTGTGTCTTTCAGGAAACCGTAGTCAGTGAGTTTCCCCTGTGTTAGCTTACAGTTGCTTTTGTTTGTGATTGTGCAGCAGTTCGAACCGCTCTCAGGGCGTCCGTATTCACTCATGGGGGAAGTGGTACTTTTCGAGTAGTTGTTTCTTTTTTGCTTTATTCTTCTTCTCGTTTTGCCTTCTGGAATAACTTGGTAATTGTTATCTTAAAGTGAAACCATAATTGTCAAAGGAGCGTGTAAATTAGTCGAAGTTCGAATACTGATGATTCAAAAATGCTTAGTTAAGTAATTCGATTTAGAGTTGTTTCTGTTCTTGTTAGAGTTCTGAAATAGTGAATTGGCTATGATTTGTTTGTCTTATTCCTCGGCTAACAGAAGTAGTTATTTGATGTAGCTTGTTATGATTATTATTGACCTTCTACTCTATTCCAATGTGTTTGAACAAAATATTGCCTTTACTTTTTTTTTTAATTTTGAAACTATCCCAGTAATCATAGTTCATGTTGTTGCTTAACAGAATTTTATGCAAGAGGAAGATATTCGATTGGAGACAACACGTGCTAGATGTATTTGTCACTTGCAAGTCATTTTTTATGTTGCGTATTTATGTGTATTCAGTAATACAATGCTCTTGTAGAAGAAATTCAATCTTCTTCTCCTTGTCACAGTTTCTAATGTTCTGAAGAGGCATGCGGAACTGGCAGAGCGTCTTTCTAGGTATGTTTAGTTTATCTTGTTGTTTTTAAGTAATCCAGAGTATTCTTTAGAACCATTGGTCTTTTCACTTGTTGATCAAATGAACATTTATGAGTGAAAAGTAGAAAACAACAATGGTAAAACAAAAATTGGCTTTGACAAGTGAATGATTCTTTTTACCTTGCAAAGACTTGGCATCCTTATCAGTTTATCTGCATACAGCTGGTTCTGGTTGACTATAAGTGCATATCAGCATAGCTCAGACTTATTCTTATTTCCTGTTATGCAATTCTATATTAGTTGAAACATAGCAAGTATTTCACCAAATTCTATTACATGCAATGATTACCTTTCATGAAGCCAAGGAGGGTTTAATTCTGATCCTTATCAAAAAAATAAGAAATTATTCCTTATAATTGCTGACATTTATCTGTGATGTGTTGATTTATTTGAGACACTTTTATCACCTGCAAGCAAGTTTCCTTTTCTCTTGAGGGTGTCAATTTTTACGTCCCTCATTTCCTGCTGCTCATTTAAAATCTCTTACAATTGTTGGAATTCTTACTTTGATTTCTTAAACCAGCATGTTATTACGGTTTGTAAAAATACTTCCTTCCAAACCAATACTTGGAATTTTATTATGGGCAACAATGTAAGTTTGATATATGTTTATATTCAGAGCAGTTATTTCTCTGTGAAAGGTTAATAGTTAATATTAAACATTGCTAAAACAATTATCTATAGGTGATCATGTTTTTTTCATTTCATTGGTTAACTAGTTGCTCAATACTAAGCTCTATGTAACCTGAGCTTATATTTTACTTGTTTTGGCCATCATATCAGCACATATTTAGTTTACTTCAAAAATCACCTCTCTCACCTTTCTGTATGTTTTGTTTTGGTTGCAATGGAATTACTGATTTTCCTTGCTACAGAGCATCAAAGTGCTAAAATAATTTGGTTTCATGGTTCCATTACATTGCAGGGATTCTGACAAGTCAATATTTGAACGTCTGCAGAAAGAATTTGAAGCTGCACGAGCATCACAATCTAAAGGTTTTTTTCTTGCAATGTGAACAATGATGATATTAATAAATGAACTAACCACATACTTGTCTTAAACTATGTTGGATCAATAATTGTTTAATGTGATTTATCTTTCACTTCTTCAGGATCTTTCAAATAACTTGTTTGTGATTTAAGCATATCTGATCTATTCATCATTTGTTGACTAAAAAGTGCTGCTTTTGGCCTACCTCTTGTTCCCCATTTGCAGAAATTCTTTTAGAGGGTGAAGAATGGAATGATGGGCTGCTAGCTACAATGAGAGAAAGGGTACAGCTCTATCTGAATACTTTGAAGTGATTGAATTTCATTAGAGTTTTCCTTGTAATTGGATTACATAATTAAGACCCTTGTTATCTCATAATCCACTGGATGTTACACTCCATAACAAAAACTGTGGTGCAGATTTGATGTTGGGTGTTATCCAATCTTAAATTTGTTCATGCTGGATTTTTAACAGGTTCACATGGAAGCTGACAGAAAGGCAATGTCAGGGGACACGAATATGATGCCAAATCAGCATTCTGATGAAAAAATTACCTTCAAAGTTGGAAGTAAAGTGAGCATTTTCAGGCTTCTTTGATGATGTTAATATTGGATTTTTCATGTACTTGACATGAAGTAACATTGGATAAGAGGCTCATACTTTACACTAACGGGAAACCCTTGAAATTCTTTCTTGTTAGCTATGAGTGGCGTTGCATTATATTGAGAAATTGTAAAATTACATATGAGAATGAGATATTAATTACAAAAACGTTTCCCCATAACTAATATTTCTAGTGGGTACAACTTATCAGGCTTAGGTTACTTGAAAACAGTATTGTTGAAACTTTTTCAATGTCTTTTGCAATAATATATGCATCTTGGTCTTAGACATATTTTGAGCTGTTATATTATTCAACAGATGATCTGTTGCTTGGAGGGGCCAAGAATTGGCATTCAATATGAGACATCATTTGCAGGTACATCAAGTGATTTCTTGTCATACTTCTAACTTGTTTCACAGTGCCCTTCATCTCGTCTATACCTCACAAATCCTTGGTGTGTATGGTTGTATATGATTGAGTAATTTGGGGTGTAATTTGGGGTTGGTAGCCTTTTCAAATTGGACTAAGCGACAGCCTAAATTTTCACCCTTGTATTGTCTTGTCTTTTGAACATTATTCATCAACTTCTTTGTCTCCACAGTCTTTGGATTTTTGTACTATCAATACCTTTGTAGAGGATATTATGTGTTTTAACAAATGGGTTTGTTAATTTGTTGTTAGTCTGAAACATATTTCAGGGCTCCGAGGTTGAGCTGTTGAGTAGTCTTAATAGGCTGTCTAAATTCCATTAAAAATATTCATCATGTACCACATGGCCCTAGTGAATTTTAAGAACTATTCAATTTTGTGACATTGAAATTTGACTCAAATATTGATAGCTAAGTCTCTCATGTTGGGTAATCTTATCCTATATTTAGTTTTACACTTTGGTAGAGATAGTGCTTTGTTTTATGCAACTGAGAACATGATTCATCTGTTCTCTTTTCACCTCCAGGAGAGCCTTGTGAGTTGTACCACTGTGTGCTTGAGAGCAAGTCATTTCTTGAAAAAATGACTGTCCTTGAACATACAGTTCCTTTCTTTCTGCCAATACGAGAGGCAGAAAATGATCTTCTCTCTTCCAATGCCATTGTAAGATTTTCCCATTGTTTCTGTTTGATTCCCTTTTGACATCGTGCCATTAAGGAATCATATCCTCTCTCACAACTGTTCTTGATAATTTGCTTTCAGAGATTTATAGACTACATAGGAGAACTTCTGCAGGCTTATGTGGATAGAAGGGAACAGGTATGATGTTTGATCTATGCCTCGTGAAAGTGGATATATAATGCCAACCCTTTGGTATGAGACAAAACGTAGGTTCCATAAGTAATTGATGCTATTAGATGATTCTTCATAAAATAACACATTATTTACCTGGTTACTGTATTGAAAAATTTTACCATACTTAACAGTCTGCAGCTTTTCTCCATAGCATAGCCTGCCATGGTGGTTTGGATGCTATAATTGTTCACCTCACTTGCTTTCTCATTCTCGTGCAGGTTCGACTCATCAAGGAGTTGTATGGAAACCAAATAGGAGAGCTATATCACAGCCTTCCATACCACATGATAGAATTTGTATTGGATGATTTTGAGAGGTCAGTATCTTTTTGAGTGTTGAAGTTAATGAGTGATTGTTCTGCTATTCAATTATGTAACAATCAGATGCAATCTTTCTTCTAATGGATGTTTTTCTTATTTATGGAGCTTGATCATAATCATTAAATCTTTGTCTTGTGTGATTGTTCCCGTGGTGCCTTTGGAGGTTTCATAATATGACTAACTGGAAGAGAGTAGGAGTAGCACTGTTGGAATATGCAAGAGGTATTTCTTAGGACTAGAAGTATTACTTAAGGTGAAAGTAGTAGGTAATGTGAGTTTTCGTTAGCATGCTGTGTAGTCTCGTAATCTTGGGAGATTGTCACATCATTGACAAGCTTGAGTTTCTGTCTGGAACAGGGGCTTAACCATTATTTTGTTTTTGCTCCATGTTCCTAGTTACCTACCAGTGGTACGACTCTATTTCACGTTTTTGTTTATCTGTATCCAGAAGAATATTCCAGTTCCTTCCATTTGTTCTGGGTCACAAACAGCACTAGTCCTTTGAAACTCATTTTTGTCAATTTTGTGATTATTTTTCTGCAATAATTTCCTTGTTTGGAATTTGAATGATTATTGTCCAGGTGAGGTGCTTGATGATCTAAAGTTTGCTTTAATGGATTAGTGTTGTGCTTTGTGATTGGCTTCAAATATGTTCTTAATTTGGTGGGTTACATCGATTTCCATTTTGCAGTAAAGTGACTGTCAGTCTTCGATATGCCGACCTCATGTCTGTACTTCCAACTCGAGTCAAGGTCTTTGCATGGCCAATGAATCAATTAAAGAAAAGTGCATCAGTAGGAACTCACCCAAGTCCTGCTCGTTTATCTTATGCTGAGGATGCTTTGCGAACCATGAGCTTACCAGAAGGTGTTACCATTTTTTTTTTCAATTGTATTATCAGGCATCCATTTGAGATGCTGTGTTATTGTTCTTGTTTCTTCTGTCAGGACATTCCAATTTGATTAGCATCTCAATCAAAAAATTTCCAATTTTCTTTTCTAATTGGTGGCATTAACATGTACATTTGTGCCTGACTTTGTTTATTTAAATATTTATGTCTCTTTTATTTGAATCAATCCCACAGTTTTTCATATGAAACATGCAGCTCTATTGCTATTAGAGAGTAGCCTTCAAATGATGAAGCAAATAAGTGAAGAGCGTGAAATTAGTTTACTTTAATCGGATAAAATATTATTCTTTTTACATTTGCTCAGCTGTTGGCCTGCTTTTGTTTGATTGTTCTCATTTTTCTGTTGTTTCTCAAATGTTCTTTGCTTCATCTCAGCATATGCAGAGATTGTATTGAATCTTCCAGAAGCCGTTAAGCAAATATGTCAGGAAAGGAGCCCCTGTTAGTGTCACATTCTGAAATATATCGAGACCAGAATAGTGCTGGAGCAACTCAACTCCGGACAAATATAACTAGCTCAAGATCTCTGTTCTCCTTATTAAAATGTCAATGAGGTACGAGCAAAACCTGGAAACCAGTTAGTTTCGCCAACTTGTATAGTAATAGTACCAATTCTTAATTGAAACAACATATTAGGTCTAGAATAGATGTTCTTGTCTTCATTCTTTCTTTTGTAATGTTATCTTCTGGTGCACATCTCGCTACTCTTTTATCCCATTAGACACTTTAAAGTTCTTACGATTGAATTGCTCTATGAACCTGTATCCTATGTGCCTAATGCCTTAATGAAAACTTCTATCGTGGTAAATTGAGTTGTTGACCTTTTAATTTATAACCTTCAAATGCAGGTGGCTGATCCGTTTTGAGGTTGCAATTGTTTTTACTTTTACCACTTGAAACAAAAAATTGGAAGAGAGGAAAAGATAATGAAAGAGATACAACATGAAGATTGTGTTTTTTATTGAATAATCAAACTATTATTTATAATAGCTTTACATAAACATTGAATAAGAAAAATTAGGGAAACAATCCCATTAACAACATGAAAGAAGGAAATCAAACTACCCACTAACTCAATATTAGTTTTTATGTTCTAAAATTAAGGAACAAGAATAAATAACAATTAATTAACACACATGGCCATACACACATAACACATAGCTTGTGTTTCTTCATTATTTGAGTTTTGCACTAATCTTATCACTTCCCCTTAGTGTAAACTCCCCATCAATAACTCAAGAGCCTTTTTGAAGTATTGGAACTTTGATTTCACCAAAGCCTTGGTAAAAATATCAGCGATTTGATTATTGGTACGAACATTCACCAATTCAATTTCTTCACTCAATGCCTTCTCACGAACAAAATGATGACAAATCTCAATATGCTTTGTTCGTGCATGAAAGACAGGATTTGATGCAAGCCAGATTTTCAATCAACCTTTTCAGGCAAATACACTCTTATGTAGCCATAGTTACAACTACATATTCTGCCTTTGTACTTAATAAAGCAATGATGGTTTGCTTCTTGTTGCACCAAGAAACCATTGCTGAACCTATACTGAAACAATATCTTACAGTTGAATGGCGATCATTGGAATCTCCTGCCCAATCTGCATCAGTGAATCCACTCAAGAAAAAATTATCACATCTTTTATACCAAAGTCCATAGCTAAAAATCCTTTTACATGACGTAAAATCTTCTTAGCAGCATCAAGATGGGGAATCCTAGGTTCCCGAATAAACTGTGAGACAATTCCAATAGAATATGAAATTTCAAGTCTTGTGATGGTTAAATAAATTAGACTACCAACACGTTATCGAAATTTCCTAGCTTCCTTCAACAATTTTTCTTCATCTTTCTTCAGTTGAAGATGTGGTTCCATTGGAGTAGCTTTCTCCTTTGACTCCCCCAAGCTAAAATGGCCCAGAAGGCTCCTTACATAACCTTTTTTAAAAACGAAATAACCTTGACCTGTCTTTTCAATTTCTAAACCAAGAAAACATCCAATTTCCTCCAGATTTTTCATCCCAAAACAGACAACCAAGTCACTCCTCAAAATAGAAATTTCTGACTCATTATTTTCAATTATTATCATATCATCAACATATAATAATACCAAGAGATGCACACTTGATTGTAATTTAATAAATAAACTAGAATCTAAATCAGAAACTCTAAAACTACAAAAGTTAAGGTATGATGCTACCTTACCATACCAAGCCCGAGACGCTTGTTTCAAACCATACAATACTTTCTTCAACCGGCAAACATGACTTGGAAATTGCTTAGAAACAAAACCATGAGGTTGCTCCAAAAACACCTCACGATCCAACTCTCCATACAAGAAAGCATTCTTAACATCTAGCTGCCACAATTTCCAACTCCTAAAAGCAGTAAAGGAGATGAGAGTTTTTACAGTGACCATTTTAGCTACCGGGTTGAATGTCTCTTCATAATCCAAACCATAAGATTGAGACAAACCACGAGCTACCAAACAAGCTTTAAACCTGTCAATGATGCCATCAACCATTTTCTTCAAGCGAAATATCCAGTTGCATGTCACTGGCTTGCATTTTTCTGGCCTAGGTACCAAGTTCCATGTCTCATTCTTGTTTAAAGCATCAATTTCCTCTTGCATGGCTTTCTCCCAATCTGGACAACCCCTAGCTTCCTCATAACTTCCTGGTTCTTCTGCAATAAATGCTCCTGTAAAGAAGCAAGAAGTCACAGTACAATTGTTAAGCGCTACCTCATAGTCCTTAAGATAGTTTGGCTGCCTTTTATCCCTTGTTGACCTTCTGCTGGACCCCGCTCCCGAGGCCCGGCCAACAGTGCCGGACCCCGTTCCCGGAGTCCAACTAGCCAGAACAGATCACAATCAGAAATCTTTGGGCCCGAGTCCCGACCCCCAAGGCTGAACCCAGGGTGATCCGTCGGGACAAACGAAAGAAAGAAGTTGCGAAAGCATCAGACAAAAGAAATAAGTAATGCGGAAGCCAATCATTCACACAATAAACTATAAGTCAATCAATACATCACAAATCATGCTTGAACAAATACATCAGAATGTTCATTCATGATATGCTCAATGAACTATCCAAAAGCAATACTAACTTAATACAAAAGTCTCTA
>JAOSBM010000206.1:18355372-18367981 GCA_027568955.1 Erythroxylum tenue | reverse complement strand
AAAGTACCCAAGTCCAAGCCCAAGCCCAAAGCTAAGACTAAGGCACCCAAGGAGGGAGTTTGCTTTCATTGCAATGATTGTGTCATCTATGTTCTGATTCATTATTATGTTAAATTTTAGTTTAGTTTGGTTTTTAATTAAATCATCATCTTATTCATTGGTTAGGTAATATAAAAAGGTTATTACTAGTATTTGTAATCCTTGAAGGATTAATTCGTACTTATAAATGCTAACTATAGCTGTACTCTATGCACTTGCAGATTAAAACACATAAAATATACATATCAAGAAGCTTATCTGCAATATACCTCTTGTGAATGTACTCTATAATGGCAAAATTAGTTACCTCTTCCACAGTAGTGGTGTAATACCATATTTTATTCCACAATAAACAAGTCTCATTTTGAGGCTTTATATGTATATACTCCCTCATTATGTGTTCCTTACTTACAGAGTGTTTGCTGTGGATTGAGTGCTTCATGCTCGCGAAGCTATTGCTGGGTTGTTTAAATATAATTCTGCATGCATCACACTGAGAATCGTATGCGTAAAGTGATTGATAAACATTGTTTTGAATGGCTATTGATTGTATGTCAAGTTATTATCAAATTATGAATCAAACCTATGTCCTCATCCTCATCAAAAGATTTTTGCATTATTCTTTGGGCCTTATTAGGTGGTAACTCGAGTAGGAAAGATGACATATCGTTTGTCTTTACCAGAGGACACTTGTATTCAATCTTGTGTGAGTTTCAATATTCCTACTTTAAGGACTAAGTTTTTATGATATCAATCGTTGCGATCACCCTAAGGTGCAAATTTTGGTTCAATGGTCATCTTCTGATGCTTCTGATGTTAGTTGGAACAATGATATCGAATCAACTACACAATCATTGGATTCATCTGAAAGCTATTAATATCCGACCATACAGATATTAAGGAGCTCAAAAGGATGTCATTGAACAATCCATAAGGGACTTGATGAATCAAGGGTTCATCTGATACAACTACGGTCCTTACGCTTCACTAGTCGAAGGACAACTCGTGACAGATGTGTGTAGGCTACCGTAAGCTAGACAAGCACACAATTAAGGACAATTTTCTAACACTGCTAATAGAACAACTTTTGGACGAGACGAACGGAGTTATCTGGGATGTCTAGGAAACTATTGAAGAAGCCCGAAACATTTTACAAAGGAACAAATAGCTTAGTTTAAACCAAACCCCAACAATGCTGGATAAATTAAGGCTATTGAGATTGGTCACAGATGCTGTTTAATCTTTGTATATGATGTTGAAGATGAAAAGTGTATGAATTCTTTTGCTTCCCTTGGAATCTTCTGTGATTCCTCTCCTGCCACAATTAATGAAAAGCTGTGCTTAAAATCGTTTGGATTCTTACCAATACATAAACTTCCAATATAAAACAATTTATTTAGAATGTACGAACTAATGCAAATATTCAACAATCTAACACGAAAAGGGACGGGAAACAATAAATTCCACCATTCCCTCAAAAAAAAAAAAAATTCCACCAGCTCAGCATTTATGCGATTAAAGAGAGAATTTACTCTAAAGTTTACAAATGTTCTGATCTGACGAAGACATGGTACAAGGAATTCCGTGGATCAAATCCTAAATAGAAGCATCAATACCTAAAATCACAAACAGACATCTAATGCCCTCTCATGCCACTATTCTTCTTTTTCTAGTTTTGTCTAGTTTACGTGTTAATAATACAGAGAAATACGGAAAGCCTCACTATTTACCACGGCCCTTTACTCTCCTACTATATCTGGTCATTTTCCTTCCTTGTTGCTTCTCAGTGCTCTTGCCAGAAGCGCTCCTTTTCAAACTTTGCCGTGGTAGGGCTGGCAAAATCTGTTCATGATGCATGCTCGAACTTGTTTGGGACCCACTGGCCACACTGTTAATCTCATTGAGACATTGCACCTCACTTTCATTCACAGACATAATTGGAACATCAACAGAATCTTCACTCAACAGCTTGCAGTTCTCGTCATCACAAGCATTTCTTTCAATATTGTCAGCGTTGGAGTCAGGATGGTTGAGCGCCCCATCATACGGCCTAGAGTCTTGATCTCTTCTGTGTCCTGTGGACAAACTGAAAGAAAAGGGATTGATTATATCAAGCATAAACAAAACCATACCATAATTAAAAATGGCCAGCCACAAGTTACCTTGAGCCTGGAGAAGGGAAACCATTAGCGGCAACCGCATCAACCCTTCCAGCAATATCTTTTGATGTCGAGCAACCCATTTTGTTGACTCTTGGATCTGCTAATGCAAAAGAAACCATAAGAACAAAAGCATGGTTATACTTGCAGACAATTCCAAGGCAAGCAAGAAACTCCATTTCAGCAGACTGTCAAATCTTTTTGATATACTAAAACAACACTCCAATTTAGATGGATGCACTTGGATATGCAGTTGTGCATTGTATCATAGTTTGTGGTGTGGTTCATTTCCAAGGTTAGGAACACCAAATGATAAATACCTTAATATTGATGAAGAATAAAAATTTTGTTTTATTTTCTAACTAATTTTTCATTATTAGAAAATATATTATTTTAGTTTTTCCGTGAAATTAAAATCCATTAGTAAATATTGAGTCATTGTTAAAATAGGGTTTTGTTTATATTTTGGAAGTTTAGTTAAAATTCCCATTTGGTTAGAGTTAGGTTTTCTTTTATTATATACATTATTATGTGTTTTGAGTATTTCAAAGAAGATTAGATTGATTTTTCAAGTTTAAAGCTTTCTTTCTCTAAAAGTACTTCCTAGACAATTAAGAATAGTTCCTAAATTCTAGAAGTGATTTCTAGGAACCTAGTGGCGTGATTCCAATAGTTGTAATATCTCTTAAGACTGCCAGGTGTGACTCTTACTTTGATTAGAGTCTCCCACCACGGAGGTCAGGGGTTGGATGTTCCCAACAGTGTTCTTTGGTCCAATAGCAGCAATAGTGGCACTATAAGCAATGACATGTAGAAGTCATCAAGCAAATTGTGAGCTGACTACGCCACATGGATTTTAGGGAACCAAAAAAAAAAAGAGAATAATAGGAGTCCTGAAAAAGATAAAATGAAAAAGAATAGATCACCAATCTTTTACGGGAAGCCAACCTTTCCAATATGACCGGCATATATTCTGGGGGTTGAAGTGTTTGTCTAAGCTTCGACCTTCCCTCTGCGCCATTTCACAAGTCAATCAGACAGTTTTAATTTGTTACTAAAACAAAGACAGAAAAGATATAAGAAAAGAACCTCCTCTTTCTTCAACAATCAGCACAGGTCCAAGGTCCTCCACAAAATGTTAACAGAAGCATAAGACACTTTCTTTTAACTGTAAACAAATCTTTGTAAAAATCTAATTTTCTTCTCAATTATTAATAAGTAATTATCACATATTAGAAATATAACAAAGTGATTTTAATCTATGCCATTTCCCAACTTCATTACTTGAATACCTCATTCTGCTGAGGATTAGAAGCAGCTGGATTTGATAAAACTGCATCATTCTGCAATCCATCATCTTGAGCAACATGTGAAAGTGAAAGTATAAAATTAGTATCTCTCATTATTCAACATACGGGCAGATTAAACAAGAATAAAGGAATCAACAGTCTCTCAGACAAGAATAATAGGACAGCTGGTAAGTCACCTGATGCTACATGACTAGGAAAGCGTAAAGGAGTATCAATTAATTGCTTAGAATAGTTTATGTTACATCCTACACCAGCTTCTGCTTTGTCGTCCAACAAGAAATGAAGGCTCCTTTTATAGTCTGAAGCTGAGGCAGACCAATCAATTTTTGAAGATGTTCGAGAATTGAGGAGCTCCTCAGTTGCTTTATATCTAACTTTACTTCGTATTTCATCAAGAAAATTCCATGAACCACTAATAGGGGAATCCCTGGTCAGCTGCATTGAAGGTTTGTAAAATGAACCATCATAAAAATGTCAGCATTGAAGGAAAATTAATCCTAATGTAACCCATGCAACTATTAAACCGGAAAAACACACATTCCTAATTTCTATTTCTTCCTAGTTTTGATGTCCTCAGTACATTCACATATTAAATTACTTCCAATACGCTGTAGACTTCCCTAGTCTTTTCTTTTAGTTTATTTGTTAGTGCAATTTAGAAAACTAAGCCAAATAACATATATAGAATTATTTGCAATCCTGGTGACAAGAACACAAATAATGAATTCACAACAATCCCCTTAATATGTTTAATCCCCCAAAGAATTATCTACATTACTTCATCATTATAAATTCATCTTCCAAAAGATTGGGGAGTAGCCAAAGAAACTAAATCAACATTAATTTCCAAATATCCACATAAATGGTAGGAAAGACATTCTTCAGCAGGCAGCCAAGTGCATGAGTGCACGCCTCCATGTATTTAATGTCAGTTTCTTGCTTTATATATGTGTACACACACACAAACCTGTCCACTAGATAGTATCCCCAGACATAGATATACAATAGATTAAAGTGAAAATTGAGCGAGAGAGAGAGACCACTAATGGGACCTTGGATATGGATGCAGAATTGCTGCCCAATAAGAATAATGTACTCTCTTTAAGCAGGTGTACACCTGTTGGTGAAGCAGAGCGGCATTGGGTATGGTTCAAAGATGGAGATGCAAAAGGAGGGCGGGACTGCATATAACATTTGGCTAAATCCACAGGGGAACCTTCTTCATTATCAGATACCTGTTCAGCAGACAAGCGCATCAAATTAGATAAATATCTAGCATAATGATTGGTATATGTAGTTCCACATATACCTTTTCATAATACCCTAGGATACATGAACAAGCTAAGATGTAATGAGTAACCTTCAGTGTTCAGCATGAGTTACAGATCCAATTGGATAGGCAAGAATGAAAAGCATAATAGCAACTTATATTTTTATTCTTAACTGCTAAAATCAAGGTCATAATAAAATAGACACAGACCTACAACTATATAATCTAGAGCAACCACAAGAATAATCATAGCAATCAGGTTCTAAGGAGGAGATATCTCTCTGGAAAGAACTACTAACACATGGGAGTATCTCAGTGTTGAAAGTGCAGGTTCCACCCTCTAATGTGGACTTTGAATTTGACCGCAATTTCTTCTCTTCTAACCATTTCTTAGCCTCCATAACAGCTGTCTTGTGGAGATCAGACTTATTGACATCTGCGTAAGAGTAAGATGATCAGTCATATTGTATTTGTCAACTACCAAACACAAAAAAAAAAAACAATGCTATTCACGTATCTCACTTTGTCTCTCAACTTCTGCACTGCCATGGACAGGAGAACCCACCATTCTTGATTTTATAATATGCATTAGCTTATCACATTCTTCCCTGGTCATGTAGGTGAATGCTAATTAGAATTATAAATTAAAATGGTTAACAAAAGACATAAATAAAGAGAAATCTGCAGAAATTACAGAATTTGAAGGAGAAACGTATCTAACTAATAAACATACATTAGCTTTATACACACTAACACCTAGTACAATATAGGAAATAAATTTGTACAGATTTGTTAGGTCCCATGATTTATGAAATACTCTATCCTAATTTTATGGGCATAATTAGTACCAGATTTTGCGGACATAATCCCCACAAAATCTGGACATAATTATATAGATTACATTTTCCCACACTCCCCCTCAAGCTAGCGAATAAGTATTGGCCATTCCCAGCTTGGATACAATGTTTGCTTAACCCTTTGGTAAGTACGTCTGCAAGCTGATAATGTGTAAACACATAAGGTGTACAAATCAACCCATTCTCCAACTTCTCCTTGTTAAAGTGTCTATTAACTTCCATTTGTTTTGTTTTATCATGTTGTACAGGGTTGTGAGCTATATTGATGGCAGACTTGTTATCACAGTAGAGTCCCATTGGCCCGTCCCACTTGATCTTCAAATCTTCTAGAATATTCTTCAACCAAAGCAGTTCACAAATACCTTGAGCCATTGCTCGAAATTCAGCCTTTGTACTGGATCGTGCTACCACATTTTGTTTTTCACTTTTCCATGTCACAAGGTTTCCACCAAGGAAGGTGCAATATCCAATGTTTGACCTTCTATCAACAATCGACCCAGCATAATCAGCATCTATGTATACCTCAAGTGCAAAACCTTCGTTCCTTTTGAACATAACACCTTTCGCTGGTGTTCTTTTGAGATATTGTAACACATGGTGAGCTGCTTGCAAATGAACTTGCTTTGGATTATGCATGAATTGGCTAATCATACTAAATACATATGCTATATACCGTCACGTACGAGACAAATAAATGAGTTTTCCTACTAGGCGTTGATATGGTCCCTTATCCACTGAAGTATCTTCCTCTACTATTCCAAGTTTAATATTTGAATCTATTGGAGTACTTACTGGTTTGCATGTTGTTTTACCTATTTAATTTAGAAGATCTGTGATGTATTTCTATTGGGAGATAAAAATGCCCTACTTAGTGTGAGCAACCTCAATTCCGGGAAAACATTTCAGCCTCCCTAGTACTTGATCTCAAATTCTTTAGATAGATGTTGACTTAAGATCTCTCTGTCTTTGACATCATCGCCTGTCACATCATCAACATACACCAAGAGAATTGCGACTCCCCCTATAGACGAGTGTTTAATAAACAATGCATGATCCCCTTGACTTTGTTTGTATCACATAGTCGTCATAACTCTTGCGAATCTTCCAAACCATACTCGTGGTAATTGTTTGAGCCCATAAAGGCCTTCTTCAATTTACAAACAGTATGAGCAGCCAATTTCTTTCCATAATCTGGTGGAAGCTCCATATAAATTTCTTCTTCTAGTTCTCCATGTAAAAATGCATTTTTTACATCAAATTGTTGTAATTCCCAATTATAATTAGCTGCAAATGACAATAAAAGTCTTAAAAGTATTCAACTTTGCAACTGAAGCAAAAACGTCTAAATAGTCAATTCCATAGTTTTGAGTATATCACTTGGCTACCAACCTTACCCTGTATCTTTCCATTGATCCATCTACTCTATATTTAACTGTATACACCCATTTACATCCTATCGGTTTCTTCCCAACTGGCAACTTCACCAACTCCCAAGTTTTATTGTTCTCCGATGCCTCCATTTCCACATTCATAACTTGCTTCCATTTCTCATTGAACAAAGCCTTAGATAAGGTGGTGGGGATGCTAATTGTGTTCAAACTAATAAGAAAGGCTTTATGGCATGGTGAACAATTTTTAAAAGACACAAAATTTGCAAGAGGATACAAAGGTCTTTTTCTGCACTCTCTCATTCCTTTTCTAATAGCAATAGGAAAATCATAGTTATCATCATTCTCCTTAAACACATTTTCATTTTGCAATAAAGGATTAGAAATTGTTACCTCATTCTCAAGATTTAGATTGGAATTTTGGACTTCCATAGATTCTGAAGCAACCTTTTTCTCTCTTGCAAACACCTATCCTTTGCCAAATCTCACATTTTCAAAAGCATTACCTGTTTTTTCTTGAGAATTTTCAATTGCAAGTGCAGTTCAAGTTTAGTTTGTCTCACTTCTTCAACAACAGGTTCAAGTTCAGGTAGTGTAGGTTTAGGAGTAGATATGGGAATATCTATATGCTCATTTTCTGGCATGAAAATGACAAGTCAAGTAAGAAATCTTTATCCTTATCTTCCATTGTCAAATCCTCTCCCTGAAGAGACTGATTTTTGAAGTAAGACTCTTGTTCATGAAAAGTGACATCCCTTGAGACATAGAACCTTTTTGATGGAGGGTGGTAGCATCTGTACCCTCTTTGAGTGGGTGAATATCCCACAAACACATATCTTGTTGCCCTTGGATCTAGTTTCCCTCGATTTTGACTACGAATATGGACAAATAATATGCACCTAAATACTCTTGGAACAAGATTGCTAGTAGTCTATGGTGCAAGGTCGAAGATTGAGAGCTTTTCCATGCGACTGTTGAATTCTAAAATCTTAGAAGGAAAACAATTTATGAGATGAATTGTAAGAACTGCTTGCCCCCAAAAAAAAATTTAGGCTTATTGTTTTGAAACAAAAAGGCTCGGGTTGTTTCAAGGAGATGATAGTTTTTTCTTTTTGCTATCCCATTTTGTTGTGGGGTACTGACACAAGAAGACTCGTGGATTGTCCCTTCCTTTTGAAATTATGGAGTTAGGATTTGATTAAAATAATCCGTTTTGATGTGGACTCCAAATTGGTTTTTAACCATAGAACAAAATTTGGAAGAACAGTACTAATCTCAAATTTGTGTTTGAGAAGAAAAAGCCAAGTGACACGAGTACAATCATCAATGAATGAGACAAACCATCTTGCCCCAGAGACATTAGGAATAGGAGCAGGGCCTCAAATATCACTGTGAATGAGATAAAAAGGAGTAGATCTTCTTTTATTACTAATTGAAAATAGTATACACTTGTGTTTAGCAAGTCACACATTTCATAATAAAAATGTTCAACACCTAAACTTTTAAACAGAGAAGGAAATAGAATTTTAATAAGCCTAAAGATGAATGTACAAGTCGAAAATGATGAAGCCAAATTATTTCTTTATTGGAGGAAATAAATTCTAAAATCGAAGAATGAGGTAATTTGCCCTTTAAAATGTTTGATTAACTCGGTGTTTCAAGGTAAAAGAGGCCACCCTATTTTGTAGCATATCCAATCATCTTCCCTGAATCCTTGTCCTAAAATACACAATAACTTTGAAGAAAAACCAAATTGCAACATAAATCTTGAGTGAGTTTTTGTATAGAAATAAGGTTTGTGGATAATTTAGGGACATGAAGGACATTTCTTAGGATTAGTGGACTTATTAACATCTCCCACCTGCTATAGCTGTCAAAGAGCCATCAACTATAGCTATTTTTCTACTACTAGGAAATGAATAGGTGAAAAAAAACATTTAGTGAATGAGTCATATGTTCGGTAGCTCTAGAGTCCAAGACCCAAGAGTTGGAAAAGGTTGTACGTGAGAATTTAATCTAATAGAGAATGAAAACTCACCTAAATGTGCCAAAGAACAGATACTTGATGGGTGATTAGGGTTGCTAATAAATGATCTCACCTCTCAATCTCTTCATGGCTGAGATTGCTTAGCTCTTGCGGTGTTAATTCACTATTTTTGTGCTGGAGTAACATGGACTTAGGCTTTGCTCCTTGATTGGTCTCCTTTTTTTCCTCATTCTTTGCTTGGAGGCTTTCCATGAAGTTTCCAACATTTTTCATGCGTATGGCATGCCTTCTTGCAATAAGTGCACCACCAATTATCACAGTTTTGAGCCTTTGAATGAATAGTCTTTCCAATCTTAAAGAAGGATGCTCTTTCTATGTTTATGGACGACTTATTGCTGTCACTAGCCACCATAGCAGAGTTGTACATAACTTGTGGTTACACCATGAGTGTTCTTTGGAGTTCTCCAAGTTGTTCGGTAACCACCTCCTCTAATTAGGATGTAGCTGTTGCTAAAAACCTTTTGTTTAGGCAATTAAGGCCCTTCACAGGAAGTAGAAATAACCAACAATGAAGGCTGGCAAAAATACTCTGTTCCGATATCAAAAAAACAGAGTACAAGGGAAGGAATGACTAAACAACCGAAGGTTTCAATTCTAAGAAAGCCTACAACTCTGATACCATGACAGAAATGACAGAATCTGAAGGGACAATTTTATTCATTTCTAACTAATAGATATACATTAGCTTTATACACTCTAACCCTAGTACAATATAAAAAATAAATTTGTACAAATTTGTTAGAACCTATGATTTATGGGATACTCTATCCTAAGTTTATGGACATAATTAGTACCAAATTTTGTGCACAAAATCCCCACAAAATCTAGACATAATTATACATATTACATTTTCCCACACCATGATATCTGAAAAACACCAAATGTACATTCTAAACCAAAAGCTTGACTAAGATATAGGTGAAAGCATTGAAAGTTTTCTAGTGATCCATACAAAATAATGAGAAATGACAATGCATGAGATAAGATAACAAAGAAAAATCCAGGCAAACTATAAGAACGGAGAATACAATTATAGATCACCTTGTGAAGGTTTCCCTCATGAGAAGTTGTTCAATTACACGCTTTGTATCATTCTTCCATTCTAAAGCTCGGGAACAATTGATCATGTTCGATGTCTGATTCTTCTAATTTTAGCACAAAACTAAGATCAAATGCCAAATACATTTATATATCAAGGCATACAAATGCAGGACTTAAAATGAATAACAAACTCACTAGTCTTTAACTTTTAGTACAACCAATTTGCTGGGTACGTGAACAAGAAAATATCTGAGAAAATTTTGAATATTTGATGTAATTATATTGCATTTTGTTTCTATTATCAACAAGCAAACTCGCACTGCACTGACGCAGTCCCACCCAGAACTCACATATACTGATAGATCAGTTTGCAAAGTATCTGAAAACTCACAATGCTAAACAAGGATATGCAACGTGTGGCTTGTGCATACTACCTTTTCCAAACCACCAGCACCTTGAGATGAGACAGGAGGAACATCACTGCTGACATCATCCATATCATCATCTACAAAAGTTGAAACACGAAATTGTATAATATGCACAACAGGCCATAAACCAAAAGTCATCATTATAATGCATCAATTACCATTAGCAACTCAATAAAGCTCATAATGGAAATGCAAACACATTAATTATTTAATAGGAATCAGACAAGTAACTAAATTCCCCCAATTAAGAAAAAATGGTGCATCTCATTAGATACGCATCAAAGCCCTCAAGCAAGTGAAACTCCCAACGGACAAATAACTTAGCTGTTAGCTATTCAGTAGCCAAAAATTTAAACGTAATTTCATCAATAAGCGGAAACAATACAGATGCGTATTAGTTAAAAATCCAATAAATTAGTTAAAAAGCGAAGTAGACACAACTGAGCACATTTGTTGGCAGCCCTAAAATTGTTTTCTCAATAGACAAAAACCTTGAAATAGAAGTACATAGAGGGCAAAGCATACCAGAAAAAGCGGAGTCGTCGTCCGAAGAAGAAGAAGACGCATAATGAGGAGAGAAAACGGAGGCCAGGACTTTTCCAGCGCCACTGGCAATCAAACGAGTAGGAGAGAAGACGAGTTTGGAGAGCCAATTAGGACTTGCAGGACTGGAATTGCGTAGGAAAGTTGGAGTAGGACGGTCGTAAGGAGTCCAGTTAGATGCGGAACGGCGAAGCCGGGGCATTTTGCGGCCGGATTGCGGCCGGGGAGTGGTGGCCATCTAATTTGATCCGTTTGGGTTGCACCCGTTATCCCTGTACTAGTTAAAAAATAACCAATTTCTCTCTCTTATATAGATTCAATATTATTAATATCAAATAAGTTATTTTTATATAATTTAAATATGTGAAATATACATGTAAAGATTAAAATATTTATTATTATGTTATTAGCGTCCGTAAGAATACGGTTACGTACAGGGACTCATGGTGGCTTTGGATACAGTTCTAGGAATAATAGTGGGGTTGAGTTACTAGACATGGCCATCGCCTATGAGCGAGTCATAGTCAATTCTTTGTTCAAGAAAAATGAAGCGCAACTGGTGACGTTTCAAAGTAGTACAACCAAGACGCAAATTGATTACCTCCTGGTCAGGACAAGAGCCATTTGGTGCAGAGATTGCAAAGTGCTTCCGGCCGCCTGCCTATCCACTCAACATAAACTGTTAGTTGCAGATATACTTTTTAAGGGCTGGAGGGCACTACGATTTACCGAGCGATTCCGCAAAATCAAGTGGTGGAGACTACAGGGCGACATGGCGGAACTTTTTCGGACTCAAGTTAGGAATAATACACCTTGGGTGGTGTGTGGGGATGCCAATCAGATGTGGCAGGGAGTAGCTCCCGTGATAAGAGAGACCGCTACGAAACTCGTAGGTATTTCTAAAAGTCGGGGAGGAGAACGAATGCCATCTTGGTGGTGGTCCGAGGAGGTCCAAAGGACGGTAAAGCTGAAGAAGCGAGCTTTTAAAGATTTGTTGGAAAGTGCTACCGAGGAGGAGCGTGTTACAAACAAAGTTCGATATCGACTGGCAAAGCACAGAGCGAAGAAGTCGATCGCAGTGGCTCTAGGAGAGGCTTCTGCGGATATGTACAGGGAGTTGGATACGGCCAAAGGAGCACATAGAATTTTCAAGTTAGCACGAGATAGGGCACGTACGACGGGAGATTTTAATCGTATTTGTTGTATCCGAGATGAAGCAGGACAGGTACTCACTGAGGCCGATGCTATCAGACAGCGGTGGCAGAGATATTTTCATGGCCTTTATAACGAGGACATATTGGTGGACGTAGAGATAGAGGAACCCCGTGTGTCGAGGCAATTTTTAGATGGGAACCCATGGGGGAGGATCACCGGGGAAGAGATTACCAAGGTTCTCAGGGGAATGGTGAGCGGACGGGCAGAAGGGTCGGATGAGATCCCGATTGAGATGTGGAAGCGACTGGGCGCTGTCGGTACTGCATGGTTAGTTCAGCTCTTTAATGTGATCCTCGAGTCAGCCAAGATGCC
>JAOSBM010000206.1:18342201-18355272 GCA_027568955.1 Erythroxylum tenue | reverse complement strand
AATTTGCCAATTTTTGGAGATTGCAATAGTAAGGATGAGACGGATGGTAGTGGGTTTGACAACGGGGCTAAAAGTATCTGTATAATCTATACCAGGAGTTTGATGATAGCCTTTGGCAACAAGACGAGCTTTATAGCGATCAAGAGTGCCATCAGAATTTCGTTTTGTGCGAAAGACCCATTTACAACCAACGAGATTGACATTTTGTGGTGGAGGGACAAGAGTCCATGTGTTGTTGCGATGAAGCGCTGTGAACTTGTCAAGCATGGCTTGACGCCAGTGCGAAAACTTGTTAGCTTGAGTGAAAGAAGTGGGATCAGGATCATTAGGATTTTGTGTGTGGGTAGAGTAAGTTACATAATCAGAGAATGTGCGAGGTATACGAGTTTGATCACAAGTGTGGGTGACCATGGGATGATGTGGTAAAGGTTGTGACGTGGAGGAAGGTGGTGAGGTGTTAAGAGGAGGCATAGGTAGAGGTAAGGAGATGAATGAAGAAGGACTTGATACAGGGGAGGAAGAGTGAGGTAAACTAGTATATGGAAAGTCGTTTTCAACAAAACGAACATGACGAGAGATATATATTTTGGAAGTGGTAGGGTCAAGGCAGCGATAGCCCTTGTAATTAGGAGAATACCCGAGGAAGACACATTTTGTAGATTTTGGTTCGAGTTTGTCTGAATGTGTGGATCCAATGAAGGGAAAGCAAGTGCACCCAAATACGCGAAGGTGAGAAATGTTGGGTTTTGTCAAGAACAGAATTTCATGGGGGGATTTGTTATGGAGAACAGGGGTTGGTAATAGATTTATGAGATAGGCAGCTGTAGAGAAGGCTTCATACCAAAAGGCTTTAAGAAGGGAGGCATGAATTAGAAGTGTGAGGCCAGTTTCAGTAAGATGACGAATTTTACGTTCGGTGATCCCATTTTTGTTGTGGGGTATGAGGACAGGAAATACGATAGGTAATGCCATGTGTAGTAAGAAATTCAACGAAAAGACCTTTGATAAGTTCAGGAGCTCCATCGCGTTGAAAATGTTTTATAGAGGTTGAAAAAAGATTTTCAGAGTGAGATTTGAATGTCTGAAAATGAGTAATGGCTTGAGATTTGTGAGTTAGAGGATAAATCCACGTATATCGACTGTAATCGTCAACAAAAAGGATAAAATAACGAAAGCCAGAGAAGGAAAGAGAGGGAGATGGTCTCCAAATATCACAATGGATAAGTTGTAGTGGCTTATTTGAAACACGAGAAGATAAGGGAAAAGAGAGACGAGTACTTTTTCCTTGAAGACAAGAAGTACAATTTTTTTATTACATGGTGTTTGATATTTAAAAGGGGAGATAACCTAGAGAGTGTAGCAGGACAGGGATGTCCAAGACGCTGATGCCATAATTGAATTGGAGTAGCGGTTGTGTGGAAAGCAATCGGATTTGTGAAATTGACTGGAATCTTCAATGGGTAAAGATTATTGTGTATTGTACCCTCGAGAAGTGGTATCCTGGTGTGGAGATCCTTCACAATATAACCAAAAGGATTAAATTCAATGATGCAAGAATTATCCTTAACAAATTTAGCTACAGAAAGTAAATTTGCAGTAAGATTGGGAACAACTAAAATGTCATTGAGGTGAAGTTTCCTAATGGGAGTAGAGAATTTGAGATTACCAGTAGAGGAAATAGGGAGAGGTTGTCCATTATCGACAATTACTGTATTTGGACCATTGTATGGTATTGAGGATTCGACAAGTTGAGGATCAGGAGTCATGTGGGATGTAGCGCCAGTGTCAGGTAGCCATTCTGCAAGGGTGTTAGAATTGACAGCTGAAGGATAAGAAGATTTTGTGATGTCGAGAGCAGTGAAAGCAGTGGATAAATTATTAGGGTCTGTGGGATTTGGAAGAGGACAATTTCGAGATTCGGAATATCGGAAACGACATTGTGCAGCAATATGTCCCCATTTCCAACAAATTTGGCATTTAGAGGAAGGTTTATTGGGCCTAAAATGGTTGTAAGACTGAGTTTGCTGGTAGTTTTGGGTTGGGCTGGGCTTGGTGGAATAGTGTTGATAAGGGATTGATCCAGATGAAGTCGACCAGTGCCCAAAACCGGAGGGCCCAATCGGCCCATATCCATTTCCATAAGGAGTCGGCCCACGGTGAGAGATCTGGCCATTAGGGTTAAATGTATGGTGATGTCTGCGACCTCCTCCTCTTCTCGTTCTGGAGCCGCCGCGTCCGAAGGTGTTTGGAGAGGGTGAATGGCCAGACAAGGAGGCGGCGAGGGCAGTGTCCGATGACGGAGCGGAGTGGAACGAGAGCAGTCGTTGTTCGTGGATGAGGAGCTTTGCCCGAAGTTCGCCGAAGGAGATGCTGGATTCGCGATTCTCCGCCGTCGTGATGAAGGATTCAAAATCTGCAGGTAAACCATTCAGAGTAAAGAGTATTAGGTCAGAATCGGATATTGTATCACCTATAGCTGCAAGTTCTTCTGCCGTAGTTGAGATAGTCATAAGGTATTCTGAATTCGATTGTTGTCCTTTTTATAGAGTATGAAGTTTTCGTCGGAGCAGAGAACGTTGGGAGTTAGATTGCTGCATGAAGTGTTGCTCTAGATTGAGCCAGAGATCACGGGTTGTGGTACATCCGATGGCAAGACGGGCAGTGGAGGTGGATAGAGATGCGGTGAGAAAGCAGTAGACAAGTCGGTCAAATTTTTGCCACCTGAGGTATTCTGAAGATGCAGCATCTAGAGTGACAGAGGGTGGGGAAAGAGATCCATCGACGTACCCAATAAGATCAGAGGTAACAAGAATGGCATGGATTTGGTTTCGCCATGAGGTAATTGGAGGAATCCAATTTTGTAGTTAGGAAGTTTGTAATCTGATTGAATGGTAAGGTGGGAGAAGTAGGATCAGCCATTGATGATGGTTGGGATGTACTGACTTTGAAAAAAAAAACAGGGGATGTTTTGTGTTGTTGGTTTCTGCTGTTTGTGTATGCAGGATCAGATGTGTGTGTGTGATGGTTTTGCTGTTTGTGTATGCATTGTAGGTGTTTGAGAAAAAGATTGCTGGCTTGAAAATGTAGCTCGGTAATAGGATTAGTGTATAGGCTCTGATACCATGAAAGAATAGAAAGAAGCAAGTAGTATGAAATTGTATTGTTTTGATTGTGTATTGCTGAATAGCTTATACAGGTATTTATACATGTGTTTTGGTATCTGATAATAATAACAAATGAGATATGTAAGATAAATAAGATACACAAAATAAAATCAAATGAGATACATAATAAATGGAAAAGATCATTTCTGATATGAGGATCTTTAAATGTTTATCACAGGATCCAAAACTTCTATATGAAAGGTAAAAGTTTATGGGAACTCCAAGTTCATCTAAGCAAATCCTATTATTTCACTAAACTTTTGAAGAAGAGGATACATATGGAAGGTTAGATTAGATGTAAGATTAAAGGACAAGAAAACTATCTCCATACTATATGACTATTGGTCTAATATGGAAAATTAGCTCACTGATTATTTGGAATTCTTAAATAACATCCGGGATTCATCAAAGGCTTTAGCCCAAAATTTTAAGGATGCTAATGAGCTAGTTTCGCTAATTTTTTTAAATTAAAAATATATATCAACATATTTTTTTAATTAGATTTAGATCTGAACTATCCAGGCCCAGATTTACCCGAAGTCCAACTCTTTTAAATAAAATGGTGTTTTATTTAGAATAATTAGCTCTCAAGTCAGTCTAGACCTAGACCTAACCTATGGGTCAATCTATTGAAAATAACTAAATTTAAACTCACGAGCCAAAATTTGTCATCCTTGCAAATTTCGCATGAAGCTTCAATTAGTACATGAATAAAGGCTAATAAGTGAGCTAATTTTCCCTAAGAGCTAGCACATATCATTTCTAACTAGCATCTTCAAGTTAATCAGGTTGATGTCTATATTTGGGTTACTCATTCTTTCAAAAATTTACCAATGAATCTTCCAGCAAAATTCTCAAAGGGCAGGAAGTTACACCGGATTGATGTAGATTGGTTTGGAGCTAGAGCCTTCTAGAGTTTCGTTCTTCCTCTGGTTAGTATTTCCGGAGTCATCCTACTGTGGATAAGCTTGCTTTCATGAGTACGGCAAATAGGTGTGCTACCTTTGTAAAACAACGCAGGAGAGCAAAAATCATCTATTCCTTGAAAGCAAATATTCTGAAGAGATTTGGCCAAATATTCTGTAATTGCTTCACTTGGATATGGATGCTAGGAACTAGAAGACATTTGCAAAATGGTTTATAAGAAAAAGGAATTTCTGTCAAGGAGATAAAATCATTATAATTACAGCTTTCGACACGTGCATGTTTATAATATAGAAAGTAAGATGCCACAGAGTGCTGAGAAGAGATGAAAAATCAAGCTTGATCCTTCACAAAGAAATCACTAACTGACAAGAGAATTGATGATGAACAATGGCAATGCCAGTGGATGTATTTGCCACAATAGCTCAAGCGTGGAGACTTTTAATTTTGTACTACATTTAGACATATCCTACTTCATGTACTGAATTCTCGTGGCTAAAGCTGTTTCTATAGGCTTGTAATCCAAACGTAAATGTTGGTTGTACTTTCTTTGGTTTTGAATACAGTTTTCTTCACCTTTTTCAAAAAAGAAAAACTGTATTTAACCAAGCTTATAATTCTGGAAGTTAAAACTGTGAGGACATGAAACTACAGAAGAGAACAAGAAGTTTGTTGTGACCTATTAATAGGGACGTGATTACCTGTGTCACTTGTGCTGTTCCAACTCTGTTTTAGTATATCTTATGGATGAGATGCATTGAAATTACACAAGTGACACAGGTGATTTCATTTGCTATTAATATGCATGGTCATCAACCCATTGCATTGTCATCCATTGTGTATGAAATGAAGGTAGTATTTCTTCTTTTCTGCAAAACTCATAGGACACTCCCTCGCTATATTTTAGCACGAGTTATGTTAGCCACCAAAAGAGACTGTGATCATGAAGTTTGTGTATGCAAAATGTTACATCATAAATACCGAGTCATGCTGCATGTCATCTTAATCCTGATCCTCAACTATTCGTGTTACAAGGCCTAGAGCAACAGTCCTCCCTAATGCCCTCAAAAATGCCCTTCCAAGAGCTCTGCAACTTTGAAATTCTTCTACACAAACTGGTTCATTCAGAACCACCTGAAATTTGAGAGAAATGATGAGATTCATATTTACTGCTCACTGTTTCCCTTGAGCAGAAAATTGTGATCAGATCATCATACATTTATCATAATTACCTCAAGAACAGCATTCTGCTTTGATATTATACAGCGTGGTGCCTTTTTGGTCACCTTACCAGTCTTTGGGTCAACCAATGATATTATGTTTGCAATTGTTGCAGCTTGCTTTGCATGGTGTATATGAATTTCCAACTGCTCATTTCTCAGAAAATTAGTTGGCTATATATAAAGGGAACGCTGAATAAGATACCAAGAATAAATGAAGTGACGAGCATACTTGAGTGCCTTTCAGAATTGGGGTTGCACCCTCTAAGACAAGTACCCTTAACTCCAAATGTCTTGCAACTGTAGTTGGGAAGTCAGGGTGGCATAGAACACCTCCAGCTATCACATGACTTCCATCAATGCCCAATAGACTGACAATTACATTGTCGCCAGCTCTTGCAATGCCACAAGCCTTTGAATTCCGCTCCACAGAACGTACTGTTCCTACATCTCCAAATGGCATAACTAAAACCTGCATCACCACACATTAAACCTGTGAATATAATATCATTATGGAGCAGGGTTAAGGAGATGAACATATCAATACACCTGTATCCAAAAAAGTCAAAAACCAACAAGCTGCAAGCATCAGCACTGTACATTGTACATGAAGTAACCAATATATGCCAGATGGCTCAGATCCTAAATGCCAACAGAAAACGAAGAATTCTGTGCACTCGTGGAATGGTTATAATAATCAAATCAGATTCCAATCACATTTTAATTCTTATGCAGCATTAAGCTTTATATTAAAGAAAGTCAAAAGACAAACTTCTATGGAAAGAAATGTAAAAGCATAACTAATTCTATGGAAATTTATCATGTCCATACTTGATATATTCAACAAACGACAAGAAAGAAAACATATCCACAATATCACGTTCATACTTCATATGTTCAACAATTTTATATTGCTAAATGCTCGTATGTTTGATGATAAATAAAAACCCTGTAAAGCATCCTTTAAGACTCTTCCCTCGAATATCCTTGACATGAACTCACATTTCCAAGATTAATAAAAAAACTACTGATAGGGAAGCTATTTTCATCAAAGTAGGGCAAGAATGGGGATGATAGTTCATAGGAAAGAAAAATAACTAAGCTAACTAAGGAAAACTTGATAAAAATTATAAGTCTAAAGTACTCCTGGATCACTAATCCATACCTTTGAACCACTTCGGAGAGCTCCAGCCTCCAATTTACCAGATGCTGAAATCTGGCCTTGTGAAGTTGTTTTAACAACATCACATATGGGCATAAGAAGAGGTTTCGAGAACTCTCTTGAGGGAGGTTGGAAGGAATCAATTGCATCCAACAAGTGAGGCCCGGAATACCTGCAATTCCACAATATATTGGTCAATTTTGAAAACCCTAGTTCCCATTTCTAATATTTAGTTTTATAAAAGGTAATTCATTTAAGAACCTACTATCTCAAAGAATGCGAAAGCCAAACAACAGTGATCAAAATTGTAATCTGCTTTTTCTATGAGGGCAGACTCACCAGGATGACAAACGAACATCAGAAGGAGAAGCTACTAAATTCTGATTTTCCATAGCACTCAACGGAATCCAGAACACGGAGGAATCTTTGAAATTACAAGCACGAAGAAAAGTTCCAAGTTGACCTTTAATCACTTCAAAACGATCCTTGGAGTATTCCACTGCATCCATTTTGTTAATTGCTACAATGATCTGATCAACTCCAAAACTCCTAATAAGCTGGGTATGCTCCCTTGTTTGCCCCTTAGAGCCATCCATACCAGCCTCAAAAGCACCAAGACTGGCATCTATCACCAGTATTGCAGCATCAGCTTGTGTTGCTCCTGAAATCATGTTTGGAACAAAATCTTTATGGCCTGGCGAGTCAAGCACAACCACATGAAATTTTTTGGAATCAAAATACGCAACAGCCACTGTCATTGTTATTCCTCTTTCTCTTTCTTCAGGACTCTCATCCAATGCCCAAGCATAAGCAAAGGACCCCTTGCCCTGCTTGAATCAGAATTCAAATTAAACCAATACCATAATTCCGTTAGAAAAAAGATCAGGTCATGATAATTTTACCTGTACTTTTGCCTCTTTTTCATATTTGTGCATTTCTTTTTGTGTTATACGCCCCAAAAGATGCAGCAGTCTGCCTGAAAGTGTCGATTTTCCAGAATCAACATGGCCAACCTATATAAAACAAAAAAGATCAAATTACTTACCACCAATACCCTAGAACGTATGACTAAAAGCATGCATCTGACTTACAATTGCAAGATTCAACTGAGTCAATCTATCTTCTGCTTGATCAGGGAGCATCCACTTATCAGGTTGATATTGAGTAGGTGGCTTGGCTCTTTTAGTGCTAATGTAACTTGGAACCTCAGATTGATTAGTCAAAGAAATGTTGCCCAAGTTGCTGGCAAGACCAAGGGTGTTGCCTTCATTTATTGATGAAGTGCTATCCCCAACAATTTTCTGCTTGCCCTTTAGCGTTGATGCAAGTGAACGATTAGATATTTCTTTGCTGAACTTAAGATCGGGTTTATTCTTTGAAAGATTGTCATCTTTCTTGAACTTTGTTCTACCTTTCGATGTTGTCAATAAGCCATCTTTGTGTTTGGAACTTTCAAGTGCATGAGCCACTCCATTAATTGAGTGATCGCTCTCGTCAGGGTTGAACCCTTGTTCTTTTGATAACTGAGATACGCCATCTGACCTTTTAATATTAGATGTGTTAGTTGCATCTTTCTTCTCACTATCTCCTGAAGAAACTGTAGCAATTGAAGTTTGAGAACGTTAGCTGCCAGCAACAAGGAATTAAGAAAAATTACAAAGAATTGATATTGTATAGAAGATCCAACAATTTTCACCAAATCAACACTAACCTAAATAAAGATTTGTGGAAAAGAAAAGATTAGAATGTTTCATATGCATACACATGCCTGTTATATAATTGTATAAATCCAGAGTCATAATCCTCTAGAAAATCTAGGTTAATGACAATTGTACAAACAGGAAGCTGGAATTTATTCATATTACTCTCAATAAAAAGAAAATTAAATTATGATCTTCGTGACAAGAACAAGTCCAACTAGAGTAATGTCATCCAAAACTATATATTTATTCTCCCTTAAGAAAACAAAATACCCAATGTAAAAACTACACTTCTAGAAAAGGGTATGATTAAGATTACGCTTGCACAACAGTGATTCCTAATTCACCATATCAGTTACGAATTCATTGGCAAAACATAATTTGATCTATCAAAAGGCACCAACAAAAGAAGGGGACCTTTGAAACCCATTTTGAAGGAATGAAGTCCACTAGCAACAATATCATCTGGAGATGGCACATCAAACTTGAAAGGAACTGTATAATAAACATATCAAGGTTAAACTATGCTGGACAGATGTAGTGATATTTAAGACAAATACAATTGAAAGCTGACTCAGAAACAGCCATTGGCTGTAATACAGATAGCTGAATGGACCAAAGATTTCTAGAAGAATTAGCTTTACATGTCATAAAATTTACATTCACCAGTCAGACATGTTCAGACCTACGTTAACATGTGAATGGTTCTTAGAACTAAAAACTTTAAGGAGTTCATGAAAATTTCCTCGGAAATTCCCATGCCTCGGGAAGTTATTGCCCCCTTCTGCCATAATATCATCATTCTGCAGTTGACCTATTACAGCATTATCAGGTGCTCGATGTGGCAACTGTGTAAAAAGAGACTTGGCCATTATGGATACTCCAGTGTCTTTGCCGATACCATCAACTGCATGAAAGAGATCTATTCTATAAACTGACCACCAACTTCAGAGGAAACCTAAACAACAAGAGCAGGAAAAAAGCTGTCTGTATGCTGATAACAAGACAAGTATTTGACATTGATATTATTGGTTAAAACTAGGACTAGATCTATGCCTCCTTTTCAGAAACAATACAGAATCAATTAGCATGGAATCAAACAAAAATCATGGTACATGAAGCTCAACCGACATCATTGCTCACTTTTCATATTAAAGGTTGGATAGGGATGATAATAGAAGGGATATAAGAACCACTTACACACTCTCTTTTCACCAATACTGTAGTTGCCTGACACAGGATTACGAATAACCCCACAAATATCACACATGGGCATGCTTTCATCATTGTCATATGTGCAAATCGAGCAACGCCATACCGTGGGCCTACTGGTTTCTTGCTTAGGCTTAGGCACTTCTGCAGTTACAGGAATAAGAATGAAGAAAGTAGGTTGTCAGAAACTCTGTAGAGAATCAACAGCACATTCAGAAACATAGAAAAGCTGGCTTCACAATAGGAATGTAAGCTTATGAAGACTATATCATCAAGATCAAGCACATATAAACTATGACAGGAAAAGAATGTAAAAAGAACAGATCAATGACCATCTCTTATCCAGCAGTGTCCAGAAAAGGCCAAGATAATATGTAAACTAGAGAGTTGTTGGAAAATAGCTCAAGTAAGTCCCTCATAAGTCTAGAACCTTTCTATAGAGAACATTGCAGAAAAATGAGTGTGTTGAGAGAGAGCTTCTATGATTGTTCAAATTAATAATCCTTTAAAAAGTTTTTTTTTTAATAATCCGTATCAAAAGATACCAGGCTTAATAGGATGGGAACCAACTTGTAAACTGGAATCAGCATGAGTAGAAAGCAACAAGAAGAAAGACCATTATTACAGAAAGGGAAGTGATGATTAGTCACTCGAAGCATGAAGCATATACATCATCAACCAAATCAATGCGTGTATTCATTCCTACTGACCATTATCCTCTATGTCATAGCCATCGTCATAGTCATAGTCATAATCTCCGTAGTCATCAAAGTCAACCCCATATTTCCCTTTATGAGGCATTGTCCTGATGAACAAAAGCAAGAAAAGCAGTACTAAGTTACAGAAACTAACAACTTCTGCCTTTAACTCTGACTCACATTTCAATAGAAATATACAAGTTGCCAGAAGCCGACCTGTGGGATGAAATTGCTGGACAAGAGTAGTTACTCAAGAAGCATGCATTCTGAGAATTCCACCTGCTGGGTGATATTGCCAGACAAGAGTAATTAACAAACAAGTACGCATTCTGAGCATCCCACCTGCTAGATGATATTGCTGGGCAAGAGCACTTAAACAGCAGGCATAATAAGAGCCCTTTACTCGGAAAAGTTAAAACTCGAGCTCAACAATTCAAAGGGCCAGTAGGTCGAGTCTTAGTTCACAAAAGCCAGTAAGAAAGATGACTGAGTGATTGGAGGGCTACGACGTGAGAAATACAACTTTCTTTCTTCTCTATTCATGAATGAAGCTGCGCAAAATCCAAAGGAAAGTAATTCAGCTTCTGGTTAAAGCTAAAGTCAGTATTCACTCTTGGCCCCATGAACATAGGCTTCCTGCTGTCCTGCATTGCATTCCTAACAAAGTTGACCATACGTACAACGGCTTCTCATTGAACAGTATTTAGTACATCTTATTAACCTACTTTGAAAGAGAATTGTATGTATGTGAATTACCAATTTATGCTTACTTTTTTATCGAAATTTGCAAAACAAGGAGAGAAAACAAACTAATTAGAAACCCTAACCAATAGTGAAAAAGATTGGCGGAGCTTCGTGAACAAGGTCAGATAGATTTCACGAGAACCCCTTCCAGTAAGTAAAGTTTTGAGATAAGAGATCAGTAATCAATAAAAAGAATATCAGGAAACTGTGGATAGAGCTGAGTTGGGTTACCTACACAAAGGGCAGTGAAGAAGCAGAAGAAGGTCCAGATGCTTCTGCTCTCTCTCTGCTGGATGAGGACGAGGATGAGCAATGCCAATAAAATTTCTCAAATATTGGGTTTTCCTTTTATATATTTACCCAACTGTAAGTCTGTAACCTTTTTCTCTCCCACGCTTTCCCTTTCTCTTTTTATGTTGTTTCTCTGGTTCGCTTTAAGTTTGGGCTGTTTGACCTTCTCTTTCCATTCTTCTCCGTTTTTTGACGTCTTAAAAGCGCAAAGTTGCGGCCTGCATACAACATCAGGCTACGAGGCAGAATCAAGTCTATGAAGCCCACTTCAATCCCCTATAGACCCCACCTAGAAGGAACTAATTGAGAAACTATGTCCACTTCGTAATTGAAAGCTTGGAACATCTCCAAAGATAGTGCTTTCTTGGCTGGTGCATATAATAATAATCTGACTTCGTGAATAATCGTCTAGCATTTTCTTCAACAGCAGTTTAATGTTTGTTGAATATCCTAGCATTAAAAAATAACTCAATTATTTTCTTGATTGTCTCATTGTTTTAAGTCTAATTAGGAATAACATAGTATATCTGGATAGCTCGGCCATACTAGGCCCAGGCCCAGGTTCAGTCGTCGACGGCCCGTTCGTAGGTGGCAACCTCCCATACATACGTAAAGACCTACGTAAAGACCTAAACCTAGCAGCTATTCCATATATAAGGTACTACTTTACCATGATACAGGTACGAGATTAGAACCCTGATTCCATCTGTTCTTAGCTACCAAAACTTCCCCCAAAAGACTAACTTGAGCGTCGGAGGGGCCTGCCGGCAATCAACCCCCGGCGTGCCTTGTGCTGTTTTGCAGGTATTCAGTCAGTCAGAATCATGGATCCAAGTAGCGGCATCCAGCCCCAGCAGAATCAGACTGAACCAGTTGGCGCCCATCGTGGGGCCCGGCGTCAGGGCACCACGTCCAAAAGCATTCAGATCAGTCAGGCGGCAGCAACCAATCCTGATGTATCCGCCGTCGCGGCACTTGCGATGCAACGCATGGGTCTGCAAATACCTGTCGGCTTTCCATCGACGCATCATGATCTCCAGATTCGTCCTCCACTCGTTATCCAAAACCCTAGCACCGACGAGCTACCCCCTCAAAACCCTAATCACCAAACACAATATTCACATCTGGAGGATCAACCACAACAATCCAACAACCGAGATCAAGAAGTACAGAGTGTAGCCCTGGAGGACAACGCTGGAAACAATCCACACCCTCACGTCCAACACCCCCTGAACATAAACCATCCTACACCACAACAGGTCGCCCTCACTCAGAGACAAATAGAGGAAGCGGCCGATCTGCTGATTCGCCAAATCTTACGATCTCAGCCCGAACAACAACAAACCTCCGCTCGACAAATAGGAGTGATGGACGATCGTCATTCTGCTGAGTCCTTTGAGAAAATCGTGGACGATCGAATCAATATCGCCATGAATTCTCGTCCGGATCAGCCATCAACACAATACCGCTCCCCGTTCATTCCGGAGATCTTGGATAGCCTCCCACTAGTCGGCGCTAAAATACCAACACCTGAAAAATACACAGGCAAGATAGATCCCCTCGACTATCTTCAGCACTTCCAGTCAATGATGAACTTGCATTGCATCCCCAATGCCATTCAATATAAGGCCTTCTGTACAGCCTTTCAAGAGGGAGCCCGGAGATGGTTCAACAATCTACCCCCAAGTTGCATCCCTTGTTTTGAGGATTTCAAGCTTATATTCCTCAACCAGTTTGCTACAAGTAAACGGCCTCAGAAGACTGCCTTGGAAGTGATGCAGTTGATCCAAGGAAGGAATAAAAGTCTACGGGAGTTTATCACTCGGTTCAACAATGAAGCCGTTGAAGTACCTGACCTCACCTACTCGTCCATGTTGGTTGCCCTTATGAGCAACACGAGGGATGAAGAGTTCAAAAAATCATTGGCCCTCGATCAGCCCAATACAATTCAAGAGA
>JAOSBM010000206.1:18304936-18315211 GCA_027568955.1 Erythroxylum tenue | reverse complement strand
TCGGGAATTACATAAAACCCTAATTTCATACTAACCAAAAGACAATTTAAATTACCAATCATTTAAACAAACCTATTTAATAAGGAAAAAGGAATCGGGGTCCAACACATACGCTGTTATTTTCTCAACTTTTAGCTGTCCTTCACCTTCACCAGAAAACTAACTTGAGTGTCGGAGGGGCCTTCTGGGAACCAACCCCCGGCGTGCCTTATTTGTTTTGCAGGTATTCATCACTACGAAACTACTGAGATCATGGATCCAAGGAACAACATCCAACCCGGACATAATCCGGCTGAACCAAGACCAATTAATTTTAGCACAACCTTTAACTTTAGAACAGTTTTTTTGCTATTGTTCAGTGCTTGGCAACTCAAAGAGCTCTCATGATCTCGTCTCATATAGCAGTTGTTAGCATGTATATCCAATCTATATATATGGGGGAAAAAAAAAGAAATACAAGGTGTTTTAAATCCAAGACCAAGCCTAGCTCCAGGCATTCTTTAGCTTTGTCATGCCCAACAAATGGAATTGAGAAAGAATCCTATATCCACTCCAATAACTATGCCCGTCTATCATTACTTCTCAAAGATGCCAATTTGCCTTACTTAAGTTATTCATCATATATTTTCAATCAAACATTTTTATTTCATTTTTTCCTCACCCCGGTCTTTTATTTTGTCTTATGCAGGTTGTCTCCGACACGCGATCAGATGGTACGGTCGGGAGATTCCTACGGGCCCACCACCTCGGTATGAGAGTCATATCGGCTGGCGCTCACCTCCGTCGGGCTAGATCAATCTCAACACAGATGGTGCTTCCAATAGGACATCTCAGACTGCCACAGCAGGGGGCATAATGCGCGACAATGATGGATGCTAGAGGGGTGGTTTCTCCCACAATATCGGCTGGTGCTCAACCGTGGACGCGGAGCTTTGGGGCGTGTACACTGGATTGACCCTGGCTTGGCGGTCGGGATATCGCCGGGTAGAACTTGAAATCGATTCCATGGTCGTGGCGGACCTTCTATCCTCTGCTGCTTAACGCTCAATGTCGCCCCTTTCTCTTGTTCGGCGAATTCATGAACTGTTCGCCAGGAACTGGACTGTTGTTTATCGACACCTGTACCGAAAGAGCAACAGATGTGCGGATTGGCTCGCTCATTATGCCAGCCATTTAGCTGTCGGAGTAACTTTTTTTCCCACCTCACCCGTTGGGTGCCACCACATCCTTGTAGATGATTTGTCAGGAGTCTATTTCCTTAGACTTATTGTGTAATTTTTGCTTATTTTCCCTTCCCAAAAAAAAAGCTAAAGAAAAAAAAACAGGAACATCCAATACCACGTCTGTGCCTTTGCCTGTGCTGTCCAGATCTGACAACACATGTCCCAAGTGGCCACTTGTGAGCTCGTTCTTGGTTTTGGACTCAAACTGCCATCGTCCGCTTCACGTGGAGCATCGTCAGCACTTCATGTATGACTTCTTGGGGGACCCTTGTAGAATCTGATGATAGTTGTTTGGGTAGAACTAGAACTTGTAGACACCTAGTGAGTGGTGACTGGTTAATGGATTCTTTCTCACAAACAAAAACAATCGCATCGAAGGCTCGCACGGAGTAGATACTATGTTAACTAGTTTTTAGCTTATTTCATTAAATTTTACTCGTATATTTATGTAAATTATATATAAAATTTACATAAATGTAAATATGTAGTTAAATTGTTAAAATAATATTAAAACACAAAAAATGCCGACACGCACGTCTGTTTATTGGCTAGTAATCACCTTTTCTCTCTCTCTCTCTCCTTATGATTGCATATCTGATTCTATTAATTCCTCACCAGAGAAAGTGAGAAACACCCTATCCGTGAACTTGTGCATAATTAATGATACACTATTACACTGTAACCAACTGACACCGTCTTTGGATTGAAAAGGGCCCAGTGCTGTCCTTCTGCAATATAAAGATTTACCTAATTTCTTTTGTCGGTGGATGAATAAGAATACTAATATCCCAATATCTCTTATTTAGCCCCAATTTAATGGCATTTAAATGAACCAAAACTAACGACGAATGAATCCATTGGCTTGGAAAAGATGTTATTATGAATTACAACGTAAATTCAAATAACTCATGCCACACTTTATATTGAATTACAACGTTTTACTCCTATTTTTGTACAATAATATTATTAAATATTTTAGTTTTGCCCAATTGACTAATAATTAAGTTATTTCTTTATTGAAATAAAAATTGTAGAGAAGTTTTTGGAAAACATTGATATCAAAAGTGGACTAGTGTAAGTTAATTTCTTAGAAGCACCAAGAACAAATTTCTCATCCTTTTCATTGTATATTTAATATTACCTCATTTTCTAATTGGTTAATGGCTAAGTCCTAATACTCCAATTCTTAGATAACGCTCATTCGCTATTATATTCTTAATATGTACATACGAGTTAATTATCAAAAATTTCAAAGTTTGTCCAATTTTGTAATTATAGCTTGAACTTTAAAAATGTTAACAAAATATTCAAACTTTTAATTTTTAAAATTTTATCTCGACGTTAATGTGTCTGTTATCTTTGCTGACGTAATTTGTCATGTATTCCAAAAACTTTAAGTAAGACATGTCAGCCTTGATTAACGGTAGTGATTAAGATTAATGAAATAACGTCATTTTATGACATAACTAAAACGACGTCGTTTTAACAAGAATAAATTCCTAATTTGTCGATCCCTCCTCCCAGACAAAATCCCACAAACAACATGTTTAGGTTCAACATATCTTAGTCATATTCATCTTTAATGAAAACCCATCTAAGGTCGGTGATCAATGATACAAATTAGACTTTGTCGGTCAGGTTCTATATTACAAAATGAAAAAGAAACAATTGTTTCTGACGCTACTTTACTATCGTAGAACCCCATCTTTGCCTTCTTATGATTTGATCACACAAAAATAATTGAGCAGAGACGGTATCGTAGCTAAACAGAACACGTAAATAATCTGGGAAATCTAAAAGTGGGTTTTGATAATTTTTTTGGCAGGGAAGTTGTTCTAATGAGTATGTTTATCTCAAGCCTTTCGTGAAAAAATTCGAAGGAGCTACCTTAGTTTTTCTGTCAAAATTCATAAACTTTCCAGGTAAAAGTCCAAATCCAAATGAAGAGATGTCTAGAAGCAGGGCCGTTCTTAATATTTTATAGGCCTTGGGCGAAGTAAAAAAATGGCCTTAATAAATCGATAATATACAAATATGTAAACTTTAAAAGCATATTTTTATTATTCAAATTTAATATCCATACATAAGTTACTCGATTTAGAAGTCCAAATACTAAAAAAAATTAAATGATCATAACATCAGCTAATAATATCTTGCAAACATCAGTTATAATAAAATCACTAAAAATAGTAGCAGTAACAACAAAATAATAGTAGCAATAATTGACTAGTAATATTAGATTGCAAAACACTAAGAGAATGGCACTAACAAATATACAGATGATCATAATTTATGAAAAACAATTTCTCCATGAATTTCTAAATGTAAAATCATTAATAATATTATCAAAGATCAATATTGTCCAACATATTCTTTTCGATACATAAAATAGTTAAAATATTCAACCTTTCTTGTGACATTGATGACCTCAAATAGGTTTTCAATAATTTTAACTTTGAAAAACTTCTCTGCTACACTCACATGTATAGTCAATAAAATTCGATAAGCAATTGAAAAATTGGAATAACAATATGTAGCTTTAACAAATTCTGAAATTTCAACTAATGACATTAACTCATTTGGTAAAATCATTTAAATCATTTTGCAACACTTTTAATTCAAAAAAAATCTAAATCCACATTCGAGACATTATCACTAGAAAAAGTAGTAAATTAATGCAACATTCTCTTAATTCGTTATCATCCAACGACCTCAACTTCTTTGAATCAAATAAGAATCTAAAAATATTATCAAATATCATTAATTGTTCAATTATATTCTTCAATGAAGCAATTTTCATATCCATAACTATTTACGATATTATTTAATTTTCAAATAATTTTTATTATATTTTATTAAAATTTAAAGTAAATTTATTATTATGTTAGTTTAAATAAAATTTAATATTATGTTAGTTTAAATAAATAAAAATAAAAATAAAATTTGTAGAACTTAAATAATATTATACAAATAAATAATGCTTTTTTTAGAATACAATAAATTTGAGATTTATAACAATAAAAGAAAAAGAGATGCAAGTAGATGAACCACAATTGTTGTAATGAATTATCACTTAGATATTCAAATATTTAATAAGCTAAAAATACATTAAAAAAATTAGAGACTTTTCATTTAAATTACTACTCAGAACTTAGAAGTCAGAATCGTGAAATTCTTTTGCTGCTAAATTTTGAGTTGAATATTTGATGAAAATAAAAAAATTTGAGTGGAAAAAAGTACACCTAAATGTTTCATAAGAATTTATAAACTCAAGAAGTCAATGTTAATTTTTAAACATAGAAATTGAAAGCAACAACAAGAGATATTAACGCGCACACACGGAAGAAGCGAAGAAGGATTGCTCGAAACTCCTTAATATGATGATGGAAGCGTCAGCTTTGATGGAAAAACACGGAATTGAAAGATTGAAACGTTCAAATTCAAAGGAACAAGAAGAGGGTAAATTCGAATTAACCAAAATTAAATCCGAGACGCAAGGTTTCAAATTTACCTACTTGATCTCACGAAGAACTTGTCTTGAGCAACCTAGATAATGGGTAAAGAACAAATTAAGAAAGTTGTTTAGGATCAAAATCATGCCACAATCTGATTCGGTTGATAAGTGATGTTTAATTCCTAAGTTGAAAATAATAAGAAGGGTTTCTTCTCTCAATATGGCCAACGGCACACAAGAAGTAATATGATTAAAGTTGTCTTTCTCGAACTCTAAAGAGGATATTTGTAACTAGGTCAAATAATAAAAGGCTTGGGCTAAATAATACATGGAAGCCTAAAATAAATATAACTTAAAACTAGTCCAAATTATAATAATAAAAACATGCCTAGGCTTGGTCCAACGCGCTCCCAAGTCTGATCATAAGCATGCTTCTCCTCTTGGGCTTAAGCGATGATGCGCAACCCAATACAATGGTCTTCAAGTCCCAACTGAGTCCAAGATAAGGATTTGAGATAAATGAATCAATTTAGGCTGTGATTTAGATAGCCCTCCTCCAATAGGCTTGGTGCACTTCATCCTCTCCACAAATTGGCCCACATGCGTATAGAGAGTCTCCTTGAGTCTCTTAGTCCTAGCTTTTGACATAGGTCTAACTAGAATGACAAGCTCGCCCCCATCACGCATGCCATCTTCATGGTGGTCCTTGCTCGTGCTCACATCTACCAAAAATTTTGTATCATCCATTTCTCTTTAACAACTATTAAATGAGACTTAATAAAAACGTTGGTATGACACTTAATAACCATTGCATGAAAATGTAAAATATTGGGATGAGATTTGGGAAGAGATCCTCCCTTCCCCTCTATCATATTCCCTCTCTTCCAAAGACTTCCTAGTCATTGAATTTCTTTTTACTTATTATAATGAAAGGATGAAAATACTTTGAGAATAAGGGTATAGAGATTACAGAACTGAAGACCTAAGGTATGAGATTTGAGAGTGGAGCCTGAAGTAAATAACTTGTTATTATAGAATTCACGTACAATTTACAAAATGCACAAGAAGGGGGGTTGAATTGTGTATTCTTTTTGTGAATACAAAAATCTTTGATATTTCTTGAAAAGAAAATTTTCCAAACTTATTAAATGAATACCAAAAATAGCTATGTGATTAAATCGCAAATAACTCCTATATACTTGTTTAAGAACAATAGAAATTAAAGAAAAAGGTTAGAAGATGGACATTGCGATTTTATACTGATTCATCCCAAACCTTGGGCTACGTCTCGTCTTCAGAGTTCGTTTGAGATTTCACTATACTTCTTCAATTTACAAGTATTCTTTCCTCTTTTTTAGAGTCTCTTCAGGTCTCTTACACCAAGTATTCTTTATGCTATCTTAGCCTCTTCAAGCTCTTAGCCTTTCCTTTCTCTCACTAGAAAGATTTTGTGAGCTTTTTGTTACAGTAGAGTTTGCTCTCGTGTATCGCACTTTGAATACATAATTTTTCTTTGTAAGTAGTAACTTGAAAGCTAAAAGTTGAAAATCGAAAGTTGTTTAGTCTTTGACTACGACTAGTATTTATAGCCTATGTCTTCAACTGTTTCTTGATAACTGCTTCTTGTTTCTTGTAGAAACCGTTATTCAGTTGAGTTTTGTAACTAACTCCAACTGATTAACTGTCCAACGTACTAGAGTATCTTCATCTCTGTATCGTTTGTGTTTTTCTACTTCTTCTGTGTTTTAGCTTTTTCTGTGTTTTTCACTTCTTCTGAGTTTTTCATTTCTTCTGTGTTTTGCTGCTTCTTCTGTGTTTTGCCCTTCTTCTCTGTTTTCCACTTCTTCTATGTTTTGTGCTTCTTCTGTGTTTTGCGCTTCTTCTGTATTTTGCACTTTTTCTTTGTTTTTCACTTCTTCTGTGTTTTCCCCTTCTTCTGTATTTTTCACTTCTTCTGTGTTTTCCGCTTCTTCTGTGTTTTACCGCTTCTTCTGTGTTTTTGTTGCACGCTTAACACACTTATAAAAGCAGTTCATTTATTTCTAATATTATTATTATTTGATTGTCACCAAAATTAATAGACGTGAAGTCTTCTTGACTTAACAATCTCCTCCTTTTTTATGATAACAAATAATCATAATTTTAGAAAGATAAAAGTGAATAAATGAATATTATTTAGATAGAGAATAAGACGACAACGAAAGATATGCACTTATAAAAAACTTGTAGTCAATGCTATCTTCTTTTTCTTGTCTCTGGTCTCACCATGTACTATCTTTCTTCTGCTTCTGCTCTTCTCGCCCTATTTGTTATTATTTAAAAACTTTACCGAAGATGCTTCATGATTTCAGAAAACATTCGTTGCATATTAGTGCGGATCAACTTGAGGTCTTCTTCAATAGAGACTCGTAGATGAGCGACTTCCTCATGTAGATCACCCACTGAGTCACCCAGATCATCAACCTTAGTATGAATTGATTCAATTTCCTTTATTAAGGCTTCATGGCTCCCCTGCTGTGTGTGTCTAAATTCTTCTAATACAATAGTAGAATCCTGTTGAGGTGTTCTTAGTGGATGGAAGTTTGTAGCAACAGATATTTCTGAAGGTAAGACATCTAATTCTATGATTCTAATAACAAGAGGTTTGCCAAATTGTTGTCCTTCTGCGAGATCAAGGTCATCAGGTCTAGGTAGTTTTGGAACTGATTTTATAAGAAGGTGTAGTACATCTTTAATTGAAGATATAAAACTCAAAGGTCTAAAGTGCATGATTAGATGCACAAGAGTCTCTAAGTTGAAACTAATACCTTCAACCCTGATAGTGCTGTACTGTCCTCTTGTCACTCTTCCAACTACCTGGAAAGTTCTATCTGTGGTGAAGCGTCCACACTGAATTCTTGTTGGTTTTGAAATATGATGTGAAACATAGATTCCTATAGGTTGAGATGCATTAGATGCCTCATCTATGTTCCTCACAACTGCTTGTATCTGATCTTCTGTAAGATCATCTGTATTTCCTTCAGGATACATCTTCTTTTTCCCTTTGTCTTCATTAACCTTTTCAAAGGTTCTCTTATAATAATTGAGCTTCTACTTCTAACAGGTACAGGTTCTTCAATCACCTTCAGTCTTAAATCCTCTTTTCTGATAGGTTGAGAAGGATTATAATGTGCTGAAGTGTGTTTAACTGATTTTGTCTTTTGTTAAACACCAGTTGAGGTATTCTTTTTATGACAAGTCTTCAGCTTCTTACTTTCTTCTACTAGTCTAGAAGGAGGTTATTGTTGAGATTTCTTCCTTTCAAACACCAACTTCCTCTTAATTTCTGTTTCTTTAGTCGATTTTTCTAGCTGATCTTGCAAAATTGAGACCAAAGATCTAGTAGCCTGTGGTGTTTTCTATGTCTTTCCAGAACCCTAGCCTTTGGAACAAGAGTTGACGCCTTCTTGTCCTGTGGGTCACTACTTCCATAGAGTTGTCGATTGATATGTGCTTTTCTACATTGACTTGAGTCATCCATCTTGTGTTATGAGACACCTTTGCTCCAACACATGGACATTCACTAACTTTCTCGATTAACTCCAGTGTCACAATAACCGACAATCTATCCACCATTGATACTAAGGTATCGTCTACTACTTTTGCATTCTTCCAAAACTCATATACTTCATTCAGATAGTCTGTTTCACGAACCTGAAAGAAAATTTTCCATCCCACTGCATCAATTTCTGGTTCAATGTCCATCTAGTTCTTCTTCAAAGAATCGAAATCAACATGTCTTCCATAAATCATAGATTGCTCCATTTGTGATATGTAGACAATAAAAACTAAACACAAAAATGTATTTTTCTCAAAGTAATGATGTTAGCATCTGAAGTTGAGAATGTGAACAGAAAGAACTTGATATCAAGAACAGAGTAATGGAACATTTTTTTGAGAGTTCTGCAAAAGTTGATTTTAGAGTATTTTAAGAATATTCTAGAGTAGGTGATATTCTAAAGGCTTTGAGAAGATTTCCCTCTAATACCTTCTCTTGAAAGAAATTACCGCCTATAACTTACCGTTACTGTTTTCTTGAAAACTTATGACTTTTTATCTCCTTTACTAAGAAAATCATCTGGGTCAAGACGTGTCAGAAGATTGGTCACTCAACACCACCATATTCAAGTTTCGTCTAATTTCTTTGAATCTTTCTTCATTCAAAGGCTTAGTGAAGATATCTGCCCACTAATGATTTGTCTCAACAAATTATAGACTAACGATCTTCCATTGTATATAGTCTTGTAGGAAATGATGTCTAACTTCAATATGCTTTACCCTCGAGTATTGTATTGGATTCTTCGATAGGTTGATAGCACTTGTGTTGTCATAGAAAAATGGGATTTGCTCTTCTTATATTAAATAATCTTCTAACTGATACTTGATCCATAATGTCTGTGAGCAACAGCTTACAGCTGACATATATTCAGCTTTTGCAGTAGATAGAGCAATTGAACTTTCCCTCTTACTGACCAGGAGACTAGATTATGGCCGAGAAAGTGACAACCTCCACTTGTACTCTTCTTATCAATCTTATCTCTAGTGTAATCAGCATCACAATATCCAATTAACATGAAATCTTTACCTTTTTCATATATTAAGCCAAGAACAGTAGATCCTGATAGATATCTTAACATTCTTTTGACAGCAATATAGTGAGATTCTCTAGGATCTGCTTGAAATCTTGCACACAAACAAACACTAAACAAAATATCAGGTCTGCTTGCTGTAAGGTAAAGTAAAGAACCAATAATTCCTCTAAAAAGGGTTTGATCAACCTTCTTACCTGCTTTATCCTTAGATAAAAGGTTTGAAGGATGCATAGGAGTTGACATAGGTTTCACTTTTTCCATTCCATATTTAACCAATAATTCTTTGATATATTTCTGTTGATGAATAAAAATCTTTTCTTTGGGTTGCTTAACTTGTAAACCAAGAAAGAATTTTAATTCACCCATTATGCTCATTTCAAATTCATTTTTCATCACATTCTCAAAACTAAAACATAACTTTTTAGACGTTGCACCAAAGGTAATATCATCAACATATATTTATACTATGATGAAATCATTCTTAAAGCATTCTCTAAATAAAGTCTTATCTACATGTCTCTTGTAAAACCATTTTCAATCAAAAAGGAACTTAGACGATCATACCAAGCTCGAGGAGCTTGTTTCAAGCCATACAAAGCTTTATGAAATCTATAGACATAATATGGTTTCTTAGAATCTTCAAAACCAGGAGGTTGCTTTACATAAACCACTTCATCTATAAAACCATTCAAAAAGGCACTTTTCACATCCATTTGAAATAGTTTTATATCATGATAAACAACATATGCAAGAAAAATCCTAATAGCTTCTAATCTAGCTACAGGAGCATAAGTTTCATTATAGTATATTCCTTTTTGTTTGAGCTACTAATTTAGCTTTGTTACGACTTACTCTACCTGACTCGTCTAGTTTATTTTAAAAAACCCATTTGGTTCCTATGATAGACTTTTTGGAGGGTCTGGGAACTAAAGACCAAACTTTATTCCTTGTAAATTGGTTCAGCTCC
>JAOSBM010000206.1:18272110-18282328 GCA_027568955.1 Erythroxylum tenue | reverse complement strand
TAATATATTATTAACAAATCATAATGTTAATACATGAATCACAAATGTCCATTGGCCTAGGGCATACTACTAACACTATGCTTGTGAAATATTTTAAATTCCTCCTTGGTTATTTGAAACTTTCTCATAAGAGCGAACCACTTAGTACCCTCAACATGGTAATGAATCCTTTTCCCACCACATCCTAAAAACCTGCAAGATTAGCAAGGAAATTGTTGAATTTGAAAGGGGTATTGGTGATTTTTTTGAATTGTTTAGGGAAATAAGAATGAGGGTATGGTCCGAAAGCTTTGTGTTGAGGAAATAAGCTTGAGTGTGAAGGAATTCCTACATCCACTCTATGTTGTTTAGACTCTTTTCTAGCTTCCTTTTGATAAAACTACTCTCCTCTTGTTTATTAATCTAAATGAAAAAGTTCCCTCCATAAGGGAGGTCGATGACTTATATGCCATCAAGGCAAATTTTAAGGTCTTCACATAAGGGTTTATGGGCAGTCTTGCCCATTGAAGTCACCTAAGAGTAACTTAGGGTCCTTCATGATGGAAGAAAATGCTTCTAAGTGTAGACTATAGAGCAATCCTTTGAAAGGAATAGTTGAAAGCTTAAACTGGGGGAATGTGAACATTGACCTTGAGCTCTAGCAGATGAACCTCTAGGAGTATTATTTGATCCTGAATTATGAAGTTGAGTATTGAGATTTTTGCTTCATTATAAACCACCAATATTCTTGCACTAAGATGTGTATCATAATTGTGTATTAATTTCCACTTACTTGGTAAAGAATTCAGAACTTTGTAGTTGCAATGCCTCATTCGAGTTTCCAAAATTCCTAATAAAACAAGCTTACTCTCCCATATGAAGTCCTTTAACACTTTTTTCCCTAAAGGGAATTTAATCCCTTAACATCGCATGCTAAGATAATCTTGAGGCTTAGTCCTTAGGTGGGGAGCTTTTCCTCCTATTAGATCTTCTTCTACTGGTAGGATAAAACTTGTTTCCTCATTATTGCATATGTTAGTGTTTGAGGTTATCTTAGTGGGAGTGCATGTGATACTATCAGCTGTTGCTTTTTAGGGGTTTTTGTCATTTTGTGGCTCTTCATTCAAATCTGTGTTGATTTTTCGATTATGATCTACTAATAAAGCATCCTCTTCATTACTGATTACTTTTGTTGTTAACAACATCTTCTATCAACATCTTCTATCAACTCCATGTTGTCATTTAGCCTTAGTATTAGGATTACTTCTAGTAAGTATTTAGTGGCATCAAGTACAACACAAACTTTTGCATAATTTATTCTGCTACTTTTTATTGTATCTTGATCCATGTAGATAGACTTGCTTACAAAACTTTCTAGGTGACTTAAGCCAGTTGTTGTCCAATACTCCAAAGGAATTCCATAAATGCATATTCATATAGGTACGTTAGCTTGTTTGATCTCTTCAAAGTTTATACTTGGTGGCCTCCAATTTTATAGAAGCAGTGGCTTGTTATTCACATGGCATGGGCTAGCTTCAAATACTTTTCTAGAATTTTCTTTGCTATGGAGCTTGAATAGGTAAATATCTTGATCATTTAAAAGGATATCTTTGAATACCAGTGATTTCCAGTTGTTCAATGCCCAGGCTTTCATGGTGGGAAAGGATATTCTTTTATAAAAAAAAGCCTTTTAATGTACCATTCTAGAGCTCATCTTCTACCTTCAATGCTAACATATAGTGCAACAGTTTAAGAGTTGTCAATGTTATCAGGGGGACAATATGATAGTTTTATTTATGGATTGGAATCTTTAATAACTTGAGTCCAGATCTTCTTGGTTTTCCTGTAGATTCAGGGATGTTGGTTGCAGATTCATGACCAGGAATGAGGTTGAGGGATGTAGTAAATAGAGGTGGAGAGGTTGCTGATTTGTGAAAGTTAAAATTTGGAGTCCTGGAGCTTTCCCTTGATTTTAGTACCCACATCTTGGAGGGTAGTAAAGGAAAATCCCCATGAGGGGATTGCTTAAGGTCTGCAACCTTTCCAATCTAGTGCAAGATGGAGTATTGTGGAAAAAGATTGCCAAAAGTAATTACCAAAACAATAACTTTGTTTGGCGAGAAAGTGATAATTATAGTACAACCCTTAGAGTGATAATGGTGGTTAGGTAAGAGGATAAGTAGCAGAAAAATAGGATGAAGAAGAGAAAGAGCGTTGTAGCTAAGGACTTAGTTTGAAAGATATTACATAACCAGCTTTTGAAGCAGGTGAGCCTAGTTTAAGGGGTCAAGGAAATTTAAAACATAGGTAAGAAGAAGAGAATGGGATGACTAAAGCTAAGTACAAGAGGATGAGGGAAAAATGAGTGAGCTAAGAGTAAGAAGGTAAGGTGAAAGAGGATACCTAATAAGACCAATAAGAACAACATGAGGAAGGTAGCTAGAGGTAAATTACGGAGGAAGACATGGTAGTGAGAGGTGGGAGCATCTCACACTAGCCATCTGACACTAGCTATGCATTCGATCATTTTATAATATATTTATTGGAAATTTAGAATCTATAAGTTATTATAAGAGATAAAATTATATAGATTATACTAGTGCTCAATAAGATATAAGATTTCAATGACACTATCATAAATATTAACTTGAGACTTTTTGACTATTCAATCTATAAGATGAACTGCCTTGAACAATAAGAATAATATCAATAGTTTAAGATCTAAAAATAAAGATATTAGTTTAATTTCCATTTTCTTCAACAATGGTATCCTATGATGGCAAGATTTTAAAACATTATCATTTCTTAAAGATATAAAAGAGATGCCAATAATTTTAAGGGTAAATGATACCCTTTATATAGTTTAAGAAATTTAAAAGAAATCTTTAATTTTTAAAATTTTTGGAGAGATCTCTGTAATTTTTAATTATTCTTCATAAATTCTTAGACTTATGTTAAAAATAATAGTTGATGTCATTAAGGTAGAGAGAAGAAGAAAGAGGAGATACCCTGCCACTAGATGTCGAGGTGTTCCAAAATAGTTTGCAATCGAATAAATAGCTCTATGAATGAATGGATAAAATCGAATTAGAAAATGGAAAGATTTATATAAGATACCAATTATTGTTTAAAAAATGCCACTTATTTTCTCTTTATTTATTTTAGAAAGCTAAATGTATAGAATAGAGATATTCTAACCACCCATTTAAAGAACTAGTACAAATAATTAACAAACTAATAAGTTTAAATAAGAAGCAATATAAAATAAACCAAAATTGATACCTGAATATTTGGTTTGATGATCTTAAGTTACTCACAAACTTCTTTTTCCGGATTGGAGATAGGTGTAAGGCGAGCTATAGGAGGGCTAGAACCATTTTGCCTTTTTTTTTCTTTTTCTTATAGGCCAAGGACTTCTTCTTCTTCCCCTTCTTCAAACTCTGATTCAGATTTTCATAGGAGAAAATAAAAATAAAAAACATATAAAAATATACAAAACTTAAAAGTATATTGATTTTCTCTAATAATTGAATACTTTTGTCTGTAAATACTGCACATTTGATTCCATTCGTAAATCTACTTTCTTCCTTATGAGTTCTAGTTTGGGAATACTTTTTTTAAAGAAAGTATTTAGGAAATGACAAAACATTTTCTACTTTAAGAGAAAGTATAAAGAAATTGATCCCTCTTAATATGGATTATAATCCTTAAAGTACTTGTATATGTGCCATAAATACTATAGATCAATCAATCAAATGCTACTAACATAAAACTTAACTCTTAAGGACTTAGTTAGGATTAGTTAGTTTAGGTGGTCAAGTTTAAAAACAAAGTTGAGTCATCACATCAGTAGCATTTGAAATGTGTACATGTGATATTTGTTTGACATATGTTTTGATGTTATTTTGTAATGAAAGTTTAAGAGAAGAATTTTATGAAAAATTTAAAAAGAGGTTTTTTTCGAGAATTTAAAAAATTAAAAGTTATTCAAAATTTATTTAAATTATAGAAGAATCTCATATCTTTTATCCTAATTTTAATTAGAATTATAGTATTATAATTGCTTAAATTTTGGGAGGGCAAAATGGCAGATTTTCCGACCATAGTCTTCTTTTTTTGGTGTGACAAAAGGAATATAGTGGGGACAATTCTTTAATTCCCTCCCATAGGGATACCAAACCTTATCTTTTCTGTTCCATTTCCTTGTGAGAATCACACCAAAGGTAACCCCATCTTTTTCCGCTTCTGCTGAAGGCCTAACTTGATTATGTCACTGCACATTCGAAAACACAAGGAGTGATGCCAAGGAAGTGTTATTAATGCAAGTTTTATATGAATTAAGGATTACACTTGCCTTTACGTTTTTTTTAATGTAAAGATAGGATTTATCTACCTTAGATCATATTTGACATGGTGATAAATAATCAGATGCTATCCAGTCAATCAATTACTAATAAACAATTTTAGTAAAAGTGGAGTACAAGTAGCATTAACTTAAAGCTTAATTTGGACGAAAGCTTCTTAAACCGTATGAATAGAAATTTATGTAAAACAAGGAATTAATACCGACTTCCAATTGTAGTTCAATTCTAATTCTGAAAGCCTGCATGGAGAGAAGGAGAAGATAGAACGATTCCTTTTAAAGGATAGATGCCAAAATTAAACATTAGTAAATTGATTGTTAACAAGAAGGAATTAATGCAAATGGAGCAAGATTGGTTATCGTGGTATATGTTGACGTCATACCTTGGCAAAGTAATTAGTGTCAAGAAAACAATGATTATAATCTTTTCAAAGCGGTACCCTATACCCAATTAATTTTGGTAATGCTTTTATGGTTCGAAAAAGTAATTAAACAAAGAGCTATATAAGCAACATTACGTAAAAAGCAGAAAGCATATGTACTCTAATAACATTTTGGAAAACTATCAACGAAGTAGCTGCCCACAGGAACCAAGATCTAGCTTGGTAGGGAATAAAAGGTATTTAGGGAGGTAGATTAGGTATTATTATTGGTAACAAAGAGCACTGCCACAATCTTGCTTGAAGGAACATTACACAAAAGTTGAATATTTAATCGGAGTAAGGACAATACATTCAACGGCTCTAGGACTTTTTATGCTTCTTATAAATTATCAAGATTGATTTGAGCGTACTATATGCCATAATATTCCCATTCAGGAGGAATAATTAAAGTGCAAGATTAGAACATGAGATTCCTTATAACTAACTTGATTTTATTTAACAAAATCTTGTAATTGACAATGATATATGATGGTACGTACTCAACAGATGTTAAAGGTTGTTTTATTCACCTATTAAATTAAATATCTACTCAATGAGATAATTATTAATTTCGTTTCTAAATATTTTCAATTAATAAATTTAAATTCATCATAATTTTCAATGTCAAGCTTTCTATTAGGACATTATCTTTATTAAAATTTTAATTTAACATTTTATTATATATGTAGTACTTTCCTTTTATTTTTGTATGGGAAAACTAAAAGTTAAACTCCATGCCTAAACTTTATTTTCACTCTTCTAATCATATCAAACTATATATTATTTATTAGAGTTATCATTGCTACGTCATTTACTTGTTAATCAAATTTTAATATATTTAGGTGGCAATCAAGGTTCAACTTCAGACTAATTCTATAGCCATTTTTTAATTCTTTCATACTATATCGTTAATGGAGTTAAACTCATGAAAATTAGAAGTATTTATATTTCTTACTTGATAATTCAATTTTTTTTCGTACTAACATAAAAATTATATTTACCAAAAAAAAAGATATTCAAAGACATTTAGGTCCTTTGATGCTCATTTCAAATAGATTCAAATTGAATTAGTAATTCAAAAATTTCTTAAAGTTTTTTCAAACTTTCTTAATAGGTACTAATGTCTCTTATTATAACTTGATAAGTAGACAACAAAATTGAACAATAAGTTTACTTTAATGGAATTACAATATGGTGAGATTAAAATATTCTTATTGATTTTTATTTATTGTATATTAATAATATTTTCCTTCTAATTATAAAAAGATCAAAAATTTCTTTTCCTTTTAAAGCACCTAATGAAAGTATTTGAAATTTACTAAAGATAAAATAATATCTTATGTATAATTTAAAGATGACTTCTCAAGTTAAGGTTGTTATATCATAATTTGATAAGTTTGATAAAATTGTTGGTCCTTAAAGCATTAAGATGGGAAGAGTAAGAATAACTTAAGTCCAAATGTATGCTAGAGTCCTAACATGAGCATTCAATCTGATAAAGCTACTAAACTGGCCTAGAATAAGCTTGTTGGAGATCTTGTTAGGGTCAACAATCTGTGATACATTCACCGACTAAAGAAGGCAAACTTGTGTCTCCTCTTGAGGAGATTCTTCAACTGGGAGCCATGAAGTGGAGGGCCTCCCTCATTGGATGCTTCCTCGTCAAAAGGCCTGTAGTTCCCTTAGTTCAACACTTGCCTTTAAGATATGGAAACATATTAGTTACATGAATACCTTGATAAGTGAAGATGGATTTTTTATCTTTAGGTTCTCCTTTGAACAACCGATGCAAAGAATGATAGAATTGGGGCCTTAGAACATCCAATGTAAACCAATGTTTATTAAGAAGTGGCATCCAAGAGTTACATTGTAAAGGAACAAGCTGAAGTCCTTCCTTATTTGGGTCAGCCTCCATAAAGTCCCCTTGGAATATTAGCCAGCTGAGGGGCTAAGATACTTGCTAGCTACCTGGGGAAACTAATTAGCTTAGAAGAAGACACAACTCTCCTTAGTAGGATTAGTTTTGTGTGAGTTTGTAAAGAGATCTTAAGTTGATGAGGCTTTCAAAAGAGGGAGGCCTTTTGCAATATGCAATCAAAGTCACCTACCATGGGAGACCTTTGAAAAAAGGCATGAAGAAGGTCTGACTTCCTAAAACTAATACTGGAGAGATAACTGAAAGTGAAGAGGAAATAGATAAAATTGGAAATACCAGAGAGGATGAGAATGATACCTGACTTGGAGACACTTTTCCCCTATTACCATAACTTTAACAGGAGAATACCAGGGAACCCAAGTCTAGGGTAGCCCTACAGTCTTATCAAAAAATACAAACTACAAGAAATTTGGAAAATACCGATTAGGTAGTGTAGGAACCAAATCTAACCTCAAACTATCCTAACAATGCCAATAAAACAGGTGAAGCAATGGTTACATCCAATAAGTAGACCACAAACTCTTTCTCCACTACCCTCTTGATCTCTATAGAGGAAGGCAAGTCCTAAGCTCCTGGAAATTCTACGAATAAATCCAAGACTAGGTGAAAAACCAAAAGAAAGAATGTGGATGCTTCACCCTCTTAATGAAGATCTTGACTTGAAATGTTAGGGGTATTAATTGCCTAAATAAATAATTGGCCCTTAGTGACCTTTTACACCCGAGAAAGCCTAGTTTTTTTGGTTAATTGAAACCAGTATAAAGTTGGAGGCATTTAAAAAGGGTATTTGGTTCCTCAATAAGCATTGGAATACAATTAACAATCATCTGGCTTATCCTAATGATATAATTATTATGTCTTTTGATCCTAAAATATGGAATCTAAATAAATGGACCTACTATGATCTATACCTGCATTGTGAACTAATCTTGAGAGGCTTTTAGAAACAAATATACATCACTATGGTTTATGCAACTAATTGGGAATGTGATAGAGTCAACCCATGGAATGATACGGAAGCTTTAGGGTATTCTTTGTAGGAACTTTGGATTGTTCTAAGGGATTACAAATGCATCTTAAACCTAATAAAGCTTAGGTTAATACTTAAAGTCCTGCAATAGTACTAAACTCCTACAATCTAGATTTCTTAAGCTAAACTCCTTTGTTAGCTCCTCAGGATTGGTGGCTCTAAAATACTTAGGTCACCAATTTAACTGGACTAACAAGCAATTTGATTGTAAACTTATTTAGAATTGATATAGGTGATAAGGCCAGCAGGAAGAAATCCCCTTTTAAATTTTACAATAGCTTCCTTAAGCACCCTTTCTTCAACTTAATAATTTTAAAAGGTACAAGTTTGCATGTTGTAGGATCTCTAACCTTTTAACTTATGCATAATCTAAAGAAAGTAAGAAAGGAACTAACAATCCTACAAAGGAATCATAATAAACCTATGAAGGTTGACTTGAGGGTGGACTTAGAGAGACTCAATCAATGCTAGTATGAATTGGCCAAAGATCCATTCAACATCTCTCTGAAAACTAAGAGAAAGCTAAACTAGAGAAATACTTGGAAGCTGCTGATACATATAAGTACCAACTTAGGCAAAAATTAAGAATGTTATGGCGTAATGAGGGAGATAAATGCTTAAAATACTTCTTCCTCAAAATCTAAGGTATAAGAAGCACAAATATAATCATTTTAATGAAAGACTTTGAAGGCAAAGCAGTGAAGGAACAAACAGAATTGAAGGAAGTAAGCTATGAATACTTTAAGGAACTACAAGGTAACATCAGGAGTGTGGAAAGCTTATGTGGAGATATTCTTAATGCCTTAGTAGATTCAATGCTTCCTCATTCCTTCAATAAAATCACACAAGAAGTAATACCTAAGGAAATTAAAGAAACACTCTTCTCATTTCACCCGAATAAAGCTTAAGATTTGGATGGTTTTAATAATAGATTCTATCAAGCAACTTGGAACATAATTAGAGAAAATATTGTTGATGCAGTATTGGAATTCTTCCAAAATGGTAATATGTTCATTCAACTCAACAAAACCTATATTTTCTTGATCCCAAAATGTCAAATCTCCACCAGTTTGAATGAATATTAACCCATTGCCTGTTGCATTGTCTTATATAAGGTGATTGCAAAAATCTTAGCTAACAAACTTAAGAAAGCCTTGGGACACATTATCAACTCTGAACATATAGCATATATAGAGGGTAGATCAATTACTGATAAGATCCTCATAGTCCATAAGATATTTAGGGATTACAAAACTAATAAATCAATTAAAAGTTGTGCTCTCTAGATTGACTTCACCAAGGCTTTTGATTTAGTGAATTGGGAGTTCATTAGAGCCTCACTGTATGCACTAGGATATCGTAGCAAGTTTGTGAATTACGTCATAGAATGTGTAACATCCATGTCTTATGTTGTGATTGTTAATGGTGAACCCATTAAGAATTTTAAGGTTGGCAAGGGAATTGGGTAGGGAGGCCCTCTCTCACCCTATCTTTTCAACATCTATATGGATGCCCTTTCTAGGATCACTACCCTTTAGATAAGTTAATCACTTACTTTTAAATCCATTATAGATGTAAAAAACTCAAGCTCTCACATATGATGCTTATAGAAGACCTCCTAATGCTAAGTGGTGCTAACCAAGATTCCATCAATGCATCGTTAAAATCCTAGATTTGTTAAGGAATTGCTTGAGTCTTAATTTCAATCCAAATAAGAGTTCCTGCATCTTTTCAACAACTATCTCTTTAAGCTTAGAAGAATATGTTAGCTGTGAATCATAATTACAAAACCCCCATCAAGTACCTAGGTATGCCTATATCCACCACAAAAATTACAGTGAATGACTGCTCTTCTCTGATTTGTTCGATCACCAAAAGGCTATAGAATCTATACAAAAGGACATTATCCTATAGTGATAGAGTCCAATTAGCATTATCTATTATTTTACGCCTTTACATGTATTGGATTTCTCATTTGGCAATCAACAAAGGTTTTATAAAGGAAATCGAGAAAACCATAAGAAAAGTTTTTTTTGAAAGGAGTCTCTAACTAAAAAAGAGCTTTATGTATCAAGTGGGGAGGACTGACTATTATCCTTGTCAAAAGAATGAACAAAGTTCTTCTCTCCAAACTTCTCTAGAAGCTATGCACATAAAAAGAAAACATATAGGTTCAGTGTATTCACAGTTACTACATAGAGGGGAGAAGAATTTAGGAAATATCAGATAGTAATAAACAATCTTGGACATTTCAACAAATCCTAAGATAGAGGGATACAATTTAACCTTATATGTTACACAAAATTGGGAATGATAGAGCCAATAACTTGTGGTTTGACAACTGGTTACCTAAAGGACCCTTATACTGAAAGTATAAGTCGACTTGTGCATATGATGTAACTCGACTTATACTTATACAGTACCATAAGTCGACTTGTGTCTCCTGTAACTCGACTTATCCAAGACATAACTCGACTTGTACTTATGT
>JAOSBM010000206.1:18221239-18235431 GCA_027568955.1 Erythroxylum tenue | reverse complement strand
GATTTGGTCAGAGTTGGTATTAAGAAGAATTATTGAGGGTATATTAGGTATTATGTATTTATTAGTTTACGTTCCATTCTAAACCCCCAAAATCAGAAGTTTTTTATTTTCACTGTTTAAGATGAAATGAAACGTAACATGAAACCCTCCGCTTCCATCCTATTCCATTCCATTCCATTATGAAACCTTCAAACAAACGATAGAAATATGTTACGTTTCATCCCCTTCCATTCCAAACCATCAAATCAAACAGGGCCTAAGGAAAGGGTTAATCAAGGTCTAGAGACCTAAAAACAATATTGGTGCTAATAAAAAAGGTGAAGAAGTGATGGTGACCACTCATGAAACAAATGTTGAACAGGATACTCAAGAGGATCAGGTGAAAGACGTAGTTACAACTACTGTGAGGGAGCTTAACCCTGTGATTGTTACAGAAGAAGAGCTCAACAACAATGAGACGCCTCAAAAGCCAAAGGAAAAGGTCAAAGAGATCCTGTGCAAACTCCTGGAGCTCATGAGGTAAGTCTCATTTCCAATGTTATGACCTCTGAAGAACCTGGTTTGGCAAATAAGTTCTGAATCCTAGTACAAGCAATCGCAAGTCTAGGAGAAAGAAAGCTGAATCCTGGAAAGGATAATTGACTTGATAGTATGGAACATGAGAGGGCTTAATTGCCCCAATAATAAATGGCTTTGAAGGATATTCTTAGTCCTAAAAAGCCTCATTTTGTTGGTCTTGTAGAGACCAAAATAAAAGTAGGTATACAGCAAAATTCTGAGCTTTTTGCACAAGGATTGGATCAATGCAAATATCTAACTGGGATTAGTTAGAACAACATATTCATTGTGAGACGACTATAAGACGCTCCAATGGCAAAATAGCTATCAGAGTCACTTATGCAGGGAACCGGGAGTTTCAAAGGACAAAATTGTGGAAGGACCTCTTCAATTTGAAACCTAAAATTGACTCACCTTGAATACTTGCGGGGGACTATAACTGCACAATGTCCCTCAATGAATCAGATGGGGTTCCATCTATCTCCAATAGGAAGTTTCATCAATTGATTAAATTAACATTTAGGAGTAGCTTGGTGGATCTGAAATTCATAGGACCCTTATACACATGGAGCAATAAGCAACATGGTGGAAGGTTTGTGCAGAGGAAACTTGAGTGCCTAGTCAATGATGAATTTCTCAACAAATTCCAACAGAGTAATGCACATTTTGGGCCAACCTTGATATCTGATCACTCTATGATTGAGGTCACACTTGAAAATCACAGAGATACTAGGAAAGACCCTTTTAAATTCTTCAATTCTCTACTCCAACATCTTGATATGGAGAATGCAATTACCAACAGTCTCTCAAAGAGGTAACCAAGCATTCAAATTTATCAGCTTCCTCAAACATCCAAAAAGCTTAATGCAAACAATTACTAAGGCATAATTCTGATCCTCTTCAATTTTGTAAAAAGAAAGCATTGGAATCCCTAATAAAGATCCAAGCATAACTCAATACAGATCGTACCGATACAAGATTAAAGAAGGAAAAGATGGGAGTTATTTAATTATTATACCAAGCTAGAGGAATATAACTCACAACTTAGGCAAAAAGCAAGAATACACCGGTTGAAACAAGGAGATAAGAACTACAAGTTCTTTCACAATATAATTATAGAAAAGATCTACTGCTGATACATAGAAATTATGGTAGATTCTTAGGAATTGACGAGTTGTAATTTATGCATAAATTAGTCAACTCCATAAAATAGGAAAATTAGTTGTATGATTTTTTTTTCCTTTTTTAGCATCTTGTACTGCCTATAAAATCTGTACATGTACATTATTCAAAATATAGAATACTATTTTTTCTCCATATGGTATCAAAGCAGGAGCTTAATTCCTAACGCTCCCCCTTCTCGAAAGAATTCTTCTGGGACTTATTCTGTGGAAAGATTGACACCCCAAACCCTCACAATGTCAAAAGTTACTTCTGAACCAATCCCTATTTCCTCTAGGGTTGCTGAAAATCGTAGCCTCACCTCTGACTCCCATTCTGTCCAGATAACCACCATACGTCTCAATGGAGACAATTTCCTGCGCTGGTCCCAATCAGTGCGGATGTATTCGGGGGAGAGGTAAGATTGGGTATTTGAATGGTGATAATAAGGCGCCAGATGTGAAGGACCCATCTTTTGCTACTTGGGATGTAGAAAATTCCATGGTTATGGCGTGACTTGTTAATTCCATGGATGAAGACATTGCTTCAAATTATGTGTTATTCAACTGCCAAAGAACTCTGGGATAATATTCACTAGATGTATTCAGACCTTGGTAATCAATCTCATGTGTATGAATTGAAACTTAAACTAGGAGAAATTAAACAAGGGGGAGGCAGTGTCACCAAATACTTCAATATCCTGAAAAGACTATGGCAGGATCTAGATGTTTTCAACGACTATGAATGGAAATCTTTGGATGATTACAACCACCACAGGAAAATGGTAGAAAATGATCGCATCTAAAAATTTCTTGCTAGGCTGAATATAGAATTTGACGAAGTCAGGGAAAGGGTAATTGGTCGTGGTCCTCTTCCTTCACTTGGAGAAGTATTTGCTGAAGTCCGAAGGGAGGAAAGCCGTCGGAGTGTTATGCTTGGTAAGGAGTCTGGGGCATCAATTGAAAATACTGCCCTGGTTGTAGCGGATGCAAATGCAAGCAGAACAGCCCACACGTGTGAAACAGCCAACAACTAGCATAGAGCAGAGGACAAGCCACGGGTGTGGTGTGATTTCTGCAATAAACCTCGCCATACACGTGAGATTTGTTGGAGAATTCATGGCAAACCTACCAACTGGAAGAGTAACAAGTCTAGAAATAGAATTGCTCGTGCAAATGAGGCTAATTCAAATCTCTTTGGTAAAGAACAGATGGATCATCTTCTTAGGCTGCTAAAGACCAATTCTCTTTCTGGTATTCCTAGTGTTTCTCTGGATCAAACAGGTAGAAAATCTAATTCCCTTTCCTGCCATTCCACTTCCCCGATTATTGATTCAGGTGCTTCAGACCACATGACAAACCTTTCTCATGTTTTTCTTTCGTACTCACCTTGCTCTAATGATAAAAAGGTCAGAATTGCAGATGGAAATTTCTCAACTATTGCAGGGAAAGGATCTGTAAAAATTTCTGAAAAAATCACCCTTAAATCTGTTATTCATGTCCCTAATCTTGCTTATAATCTCTTATCAGTGAATCAACTATCTAAAGATTCTAATTGTTGTGTTATTTTTAAAAATTCTGACAGTGAATTTCAGGACTTGAACATGGGGATGATGATTGGCAGCGTTAGAATGGTGGATGGTCTTTATTACTTTGATGAAAACCTTATTAAGAATAAACAAGCTCAAGGCTTGAGTAATAGTATGAGTTCTCTTTCTACTCGTGAAAAAATTATGATTTGGCATCTTATATTAGGACATCCTAGCTTTTCATATTTGAAATACTTGTTTGTTTCCAGATTTATTTAAAAACGTGGATTGTTTATCTTTTATATGTGAAAGTTGTCTTTTATCAAAAAGTCATCGTTCTGCTTACAATCCAAAACCATATTGTGCCTTAAAACCATTTAATTTGATTCATAGTGACGTATGGGGTCCTTCAAGAATTGCCACATATTCAGGAAAAATGGTTCGTAACTTTTACAGATGATCACACTCTATGTTGGACATATTTGATGAATGATAAATCTGAAGTAGAAAATGCTTTTAAAAACTTTTTCATATGGTTGAAAACCAATTTCAAACAAAAATAAAGATATTTCATTGTGATAATAGAACATAATATTTCAATCATTTGTTGGGGAATTTTTTAAAAGAAAAAGGGATTCAACATCAATCTACTTGTATTGACAATCCTCAACAAAATGGCATTGTAGAAAGAAAAAAATAAACACTTACTTGAAGTTGCACATGCTATTATGTTTTCAATGAATGAACCTAAATACTTACAGGGAGATGCAATTTTAACAACATCCTACTTGATAAATAGGATGCCTACTCGTGTGATAAAATATACAACATCTTTAGATGTTTTACAAAAATTTATCCGAAAAGTAGACTCTTTTCTGATTTACCCTTAAAAATTTTTAGGTGCATTGTATTTGTCCACATACCTAGCCGAATCCGATCTAAACTTGATATGAGGGCACAAAAATGTGTGTTTATTGGATATGCACCAAATAAAAAAGGATATAAGTGTTATAATCCTCGAACAAAAAGGATTTTTGTAAGTTTGGATGTCTCTTTTGTTGAAGGTCAACCATATTTTGAAAAAAATTGTCTTCAGGGGGAGATAGGAAACAAAGATCAGTTTTGGAAAACATCTATTCCACTACGGCACTGCCTAACATGTTTTTTCCTAAACACAATAATGAACAAGAGGAAAGTACTAATCTACCAATGTCAAACATAGATGATTTACAAACAGAGGGTGAAATACTAGGATAGGAACATATTAATCCTAGCTCAGAGCTTCGTGTTTATGCCAGGAGACGTACTCATCCAAATAAAGATCTATCCACTACTCTAGTGCAAGACCAACCACTATCTTCGGGTGATGGTTCATCCAACACTTCAGGTAATTCTGACCCTCTTCCTTTGACAAATCCAATTCCTACTATTGTGATGTCCCTATAGCACTTAGAAAGGGAGTCTAAACCTGTACCAAACATCCCATTGCTAAATATGTGTCTTACCGCCAACAATCTACTTCTCATAAAGCCTTTACCTCAAATATCTCTAATTTGTTTATCCCAAGAACGATTCAAGAAGCCTTAATAGCTCGGATTGGAATTTAGCAGTTTTGGAAAAGAATGGGACTTGGGAGATAGTTGATCTACCAAAGGAGAAGAAAGTGGTAGGATGTAAATGGGTGTTTACAGTTAAGTGTGAAGCTGATGGTAGTGTAGAGAGGTACAAGGAACGATTAGTGGCAAAAGGATTTACACAAACACATGGTATTGATTACCACGCGACCTTTGTCTCGGTCGCAAAAATTAACTCAATCCGTGTTTTGCTTTCATTAGTTGTTAGCTTTGACTGGCCTTTACATCAATTATATGTAAAAAATGCATTCTTTAATGGGGACTTGGAAGAGGAAGTTTTTATTAGTCTACCACCTGGTCTTGAAAAAATTCTTGGTGAAGTGAAAGTGTGCAGGCTGAAGAAATCACTGTATGGACTCAAACAATCTCCATTGTTTGAGTGATTTGGAAAAGGTGTAAGATCCCATGGATATACACAAAGTCAAGCAGATCATATGATGTTTTATAAACATTCAAAAGAAGAAAAAAATGCTATTTTGATTGTTTATGTTGATGACATTATTTTAACAGGCGATGACCTTGATGAACTCAAAAGACTTAAGAAGGCCCTTGCCGAAGACTTTGAGATCAAAGACTTGGGAGCTTTGAATTATTTTCTAGGAATGGAGTTTGCTAGATCTAAAAAAGGTATCTTTGTCTCTCAACAGAAGTATGTACTAGATCTTCTTAAAGAGACAGGTCTACTTGAATGTAGGGCGGTTGAAACACCCATTGACCCCAATGTGAAACTTCAACACGCCAAACCAAAAGAAGTGAAGAATAGAGAACAATTTCAGAGATTAGTTAGTAGACAAATTTATTTGCCTCATAAGTAGATAGATTTATTTGTCACTTACTTGTCCAGACATAGCCTTTGCAGTGAGTATGGTAAGCCAATTTATGCACTCTCCAAGTCTAGAACATTTTGAAGTCGTGTACAGAATCCTAAGATATTTAAAGAGTGCACCAAGGAAGGCATGGTCACCTACAAATTGAAGTATACACAAAAGCAGATTGGGCTGGAAGTAATATTGACAAAAGGTCAACATCTAGATATTGTACTTTTGTTGGAGGTAATCTTGTTACTTGGCGAAGCAAAAGGCAGAATGTGGTGGCAAGAAGCAGTGTTGAAACCGAATTTAGATCAGTTGCTCATGGAATTTGTGAAGTTTTGTGGATTAAAAGGATCTTAGATGAATTGAAGGTCATAAGTACTACTCCCATAAAGGTCACTGCGATAATAAGGCTGCAATCTCAATAGCTCATAATCCTGTTCTCCATAATAGAACCAAGCATGTTGAGGTAGACAAGCACACATTAAAGAAAAGATAGAGAATGGACAAATTTGTATGACATATATATCTACTAGTGAATAGGTTGCAGATGTTCTTACAAAAGGATTGCCTAAGAAACAATTTGAGAAGTTAATTGGCAAGCTGGCTATGGAAGACATCTTTAGACTAACTTGAGGGGGAGTGTAGAAAAGATCTACTACTGATACTTAGAAATTACGGCAGATTTTTAGGGATTGATGAGTTGTAATTTATGCATAAATTATAGGCTTTGTCAACTCCATAAAATAGGAAAATTAGCTATGACTTTTTCCTTTTTTAGCATCTTGTAGTGCTTATAAGATTTGTACATGTACATTATTCAAAATATAGAATACTATTTTTTCTTCGTAATAATCAAGGGCAGAAGGAACAAGACTAATATAGTATACCTGAGGGCTCTAGATGGCTCATTAGTTAATGACCAGGAGAATCTAAAATCAATGGCTTAAAGCTACTATGCAAATTTGCTTGGAATAAGTCCCAAGGTTAATTCAATTCCATAAGACATTTGAGAATCCTTGAGGGAAACAATCACAATTCTACAAACTGTAGAACTAACAAGGAGAGTCACTACAGAAGATATCAGATCCACTCTTTTTTCTTTCAACCCTAACAAAGCCCCAAGTCCAGACGACTTCAACGTAAAATTATTTCAATCCTCTTGGAGCACTACTGGTCCTTTATTCATGAAAACAACAACAACAACCAGTATGAATCCCGTTGATATGCAAGGTCTGGGAAGGTTCAATAGTACGAAGCCTTACCCCTAACTAATAGAGTTATTCATCAAAACAGACCAAGAATTCTTTGATTCCAATTGTATGTTTCTTAAGTTAAACAAAACATACACCAACCTGATTCCTAAAGTTTCTAATCTGGAAAACTTGAACGAATACAAACTAATTTCGTGTTGCAATGTCATTTACAAGGTAATCTCCAAGGTTTTTAGCTAAGAAACTTAAGGAAACTCTCCAAAGTTTCATCAACCCAATTCAGGGAGCATATATAAAAGGCAAAAACATTGGTGATAACATCTACCTAGCTCAAGAACTCTTTAGGGGATATTCCAACAATAAACATATCAAAAGTTGTGCAATAAAATCGACTTCATCAAGGCATTTGATACAGTCAGTTGGGAATTTATACTAGATACTCTCCAAACTCTCGGATACCCTCAAAGGTTTGTAGACTAGACCAGTCAATGGCTAACAAACAATCTTCTATGCACTTATCATTAATGTTGAACCATCCAACCTATTTAAAGTAGGAAGGGTACTAAGGTACGGGGCTCCTTATCCCCATTCCTTTTCAGTATTATAATGGAGATACTAAATAGAATTACCAGCCTTAAAAACAAGGGGAATTCGAGTTTTAAGTTCCATTACAGATGTAAGGAACTCAAGATTTCGCAACTTGCTTTTGCCTATGATTTGCTAATGTTGTGTGGAGCAAATAAAAGTTAATTGACACAATGAAAAACTCCTTAAACTCCTTCAAAGAGATCTCAGGGCTAGAGTACAAACCCGATAAGAGCTCAATTTATCTTTCATGCAATACAGGATTTCAGATTCTTGAAATTGGAAGCCTGAAGCTAGAATCACTTCCTTTCAAGTATCTAGGAGTCTCTATCTCCTCATTGAAAATTGCTTCTAAGGATTCCAACCCTCTTATCAATTCCATAGAAAGAAGAATCAATTGAGGGAACAATAAATGGCTTTCCTATGGAGGAAGAATCCAGTTATCACTCAATGTGTTTAATAGCCTAATTACCTATTGGTTATCCCACATGGTTCTACCTAGAGTTGTGCTGAAAAGTATAGACAAGCTGATAAGAGAATTCATATGGAAGGGCTCAACCAATTCTTCTAAAGTCCCTAATGTAAAGTGGAGCACATTTTGTCTTCCTAAGAAAAACTCGAACAAGATCCAAACCATTACTGGCTAAGAGACTTTAGCTCATCTGTACAGCAAAAGACAACCTGTGGGTCAAGTGGATCAATGAATATTACACAAGGAATGAAAGCATCTGGTCCCTCAAAGTGAAAACAAAGAGGTCTCGCACAATGTAGGGAATCCTCACAACTAGAAGTTTTATGCAGGATATGTTAAACACAGCATTAGAGATGGTTTGGAAACAAGTTTTTGGTATGATAATTGGCTCTTAATTGTACCATTATACAAGTTGCACAACCTTAGTACGCTACGATCCATTATTCCTCCCTCAACTAAAGTAGCTCACATGATCTCTAATGGTAAGTGGCATTGGCCATTCCGTAGTTCTCAAGGCTCTTCTAGAGTTATACTACTGCTGAATGAGTGCTCTCCCTTCAAAAAGAGGAATGGTTGGATCATATGGACAAAGCACTCCACCAAGTTATTCACCACCCTTCATGTAGGAGACTCATACAGGATTATGGTCACAAAATTAACTGGACAAATCTAGTATGGGATACAACAACTCCACCATTAATCTCCTTCCTCTTATGGCTTGCAGTGCTCCAGAAACTTAACACTAGAGACATGATTAAGTTTGGAATAGAAAACAGAATGTGTGTGTTGTGCAGACTATCTGAGGAAAACCATTACCACTTGTTACTTAAATGCTTTTACTCAAAATGTTTATGGCTCACCCATTTGGATCTGTTCAGTATATCTTCACCATCTGTAGACTGCCCACAGATCATCAATTGGGCTATTGCACTCAAACTAATCACTAAACGGAACAAGAAGGTGTTCATTCACAATTATACAGCTAATATGAAGGACCAATAACAACATGATATGTAAACAGGAGCAACAAAAGTCAATAGATGAAGCAAAAGGTAAATGTTTCCATAAGATGAGACAATTGGTTACAACAAATGACTTGAGGGACAAAAATTTCGTTAATTGTAAAATTAAAGCTCTTTTAGATGATTTAGTGATTAGCATTCTGCTATTGGCTATCTAGATTCCTTTCCATTGTTATGTTTGGAAATTTGTATTACTTAGTCTACTTTAAATGAATCAATTACCTTCCAAAAAGAAAAATCTTTAATAATGCCTATATGTGCATGCAGGGTCGTAAATTCAAGTCTAAATTTGAACTACATACACAATTCTTAAATAAGCATGAACAAACAACCATATGCATCACCTGCACCATAGGTCCAGTTCCCATAATTGGAACAAGGGTCATAATCCAAAAGGCATGTCTCAAACCATTCAGCTCCCATCCTCCAGTCAATGCCCATATCTCGAACGAGAAAGGAGCAAACAATCTGTGAAATGTTAGAGAAGCATGTTCTTAGTAGATGATGATTAACGAACATAGTCACTTGTTGATAGCTAAGTTGTCCAGATAAAACAAAATAGACCAGAATACTGCACATGTTATTTGTGCATAGTCATGTCTACCTGCCTTCCTCGATTAGACATGAAGCCAGTAGAGGCCAATTCTTTCATATTGGCATCTATGAGAGGGTACCTACAAGTTCAAAAAGCTGATCATATTTAGAAAGCTTAGGAAAGATCAGATTCTGCCATTGTAAATTCAAAGTTATATCTCTTTAAGGCAGTTGGATGTAAATGAGAATGTAAAGGAGTTATCAGATAGCAAAGAATGTGATAAATCATACCCTGTACAGCCATCTCTCCAGGAGTCGAACAATTTCTGGTCTAGACTCCACGGACGTTCCACTTTTCTTGGTCCACCTACAGACAGAAATTGAATTCAGGAAATGAACTAGGAGAATTTCTGGATTCACTTTTATGCTATACGTTCTACTTCAATGATCACTGCTTCAACAAGGCAAATTTAGTTTATAGTTGAGGTTTTAATAATCCGTATGTGAATTGAATTCAAAGGAGAACTTGTACCTAAATAGAAAAGAGAATTCCTATATTTGACCGAGAGAAATCTGAAGTAATCCCTCCATATCAATTCAAACAAGACCCTGAAACATAAACTGATTTCAGACATTGTAAAACGATGGAGTGTGATGATGGAGAGTGCCAGCAAACAAAAGAAAACGCATTTATGATTTCTGGAGATGATAGAGAAAAACCAGTATGTGGAGTCATTAGCATGCCTTTCTTTCTCGTATCTCCTTACCTAAAGAAAGTCAATCCAAAAATCTTATTAAACAATACACGGAACATAAAGGTAAAAGCTACTAAGCAGCAGTATGGATCAGAAGTCATGAACCTCTTCATATACAAAACGGGGCGAAAGGCTTCCTGAAGCCAACCATGGAGAAAATTTTGTCGAGTAATCAGGTCCCAACATCCCATTCCTTGTCTCCTTGTATACCTTTAGCAAATCCTGTTACACAAATACAAGATTCTGGAAATTACCAATTGCTTCGGAAAAAGCATGCTGGTCCAAAACATCCAACTCCAAAGGAAAGTAAATACTGCACGCCCTCAATGGTTGTCATCTAATCAAGCACTAAAAGAGATAGTAGTGAGCAATTTCCACTTTACCTTCTCCCAGAAGTACTCATATACTCTGCTCAGAGCCGCACTTTCGCCTCCCAAAAATTTCATTCCTCGGCTAACCTTTAAAAGGAGAAGCAAGATACGGAAAGAACTGAATCCCTTTCTATATATTTAAGATCCATATCACATCTGATCAACGCTGTAGATTTTGTTCGTAAGTGTAAAGTAATCCTTGCCTTCTGAGGATGAAGACCAAGCTGATCAATTGATGGAACACCTCCCCAGTCGTCAACAGGGGGAGGTGGTCCAAGACACACTGGAGCTTTAACACACCCTCGCGGAGCTCCTTTCGCTTCCACAGACTGCAAAGTTTGGTAAGGTAGCACCATCCATAAACTAAATATAAAGAGTAAAGACCTTTGAAGAAAAGTTGAAATCGAATTAGAAGAGGCATGCCTTACGAAACTGAGTATACACATCAGGTACATTATTGGCGCTGAATGGAAGGTCATCTATGTGGTACATTGTGCTGCCCCACACCAGCTGAAGTATAGGAACCCTTGTACCAGTCTGACTGCTTGACTTCTCTGGAATAGGTGGTAAATGTACTCGTTGAAGTGCTTTATTCACCAATTTCTCGACCATTAGCTCTTCACTACAGGTTTCTTTTTGCGCAAACACCTGAATAGATTGTACTTTGTGTATCAAATAACAAAGTTATGGATGCAGTAACATAAAATTCATATAAAGGAATATATTAACAGATTGATGAAACAACACACGTATTGAACTGCTCAACTGTGTGGGCTGCAAAAGCTTTGGCAAGAGAAGGGAGGACTTCCTCTGGTTTTCCTTGTTGAATAAGCAGGTTGAGTCCTTTCTTTATCAGATTCTTCCTCAAGTCAGCTAAACTCTCCATGAGAAACTGTGCTCGCAAAGCTGTTCAACCATGAAAGCAGAACGTCACACTTAAGATAGTGCGCGCCCAATTACAAGAAAACCAAATCCGAAATTCAAACAGAACAGGGACAGCCACATTTCATTCTTATAGGAGTCAAAACCCATCCCGCCGAGAAGATCTAAATACAGTAAAAACAGGTTTAGTGTGGAAGCGAATGTCATCCGTATACCTCCTGTTTTAGGGAATCCAAAATGGTAAGTAGTTTGGAAAAGTCGAGGGTCTACACAGTAAACAGGTAAAACCAGCTCAGATGAAACCCAAGCATTGTACAAAGCCTCATTGTCCAATACTCTTAAATCATTCCTGAACCAGACAATGGCAGTCCCTGCACCATTCCTCTTCATCGTCTTTGATGTGTATCTTTCAAAGGTTTGTTCAACAACATGGTCTATCTCTTCAACGTCTAGCCCCGGTACCTCATACATTTCGGTACCAGATGATGTAGAATGCAAGCTCATGATCTTGAAGCAAGCACGAGGCTTGTATTGGGTAACGAACAAGAGCGTTAAAGCGTGGCTAGAAGGCTGTAATAGCTTTTCCCCACGAAGAGAAAAGGAAATTAAAGAGAGACTGGCCATTCTTCCAAGTTGTTAAGAGTCCAGAGATTTAAGCAGTTGGAAAGATGACACGTGGCATATGTTTACTGGTGATGACGTGGCTTATTCATAGCCCTGTAGCTGGTGGTTGGGTGGGATGGGCCTCGTGTCGTTTCGTTACCTGTGTAACAGACAGCAACATAAAAAGTGCAAACTCAATTCAAATTGATTCCAACTCATGTAAAATTTTCTCAAATTATAACATTACTGCCTCTGTACCATAATAGTAACATCTTCAATTTTAAGGTTTTGAGTTATGATGATATAAGGAAGAACTTTCCTCTCTCTTTGTATGTCTGTATCTCTCTTCTGCTTCTTCTTATCTAGTGTATCAAACCCTAGTATATCAAACCCTTGATTGTTTTGATATACTTTCTTTTTTTTATAAAAAAGCTATGAATAATTAAATAAAGTCATAATCGTCAACCAAAAGTGAGTTCTAGTACATCGCAACTTGTAAAATACAAGATAAACAACTAACCACATGCTAAATTTTAATTATAATAGTGATGATGTACTTGTGCTTTGATCATGTGAGAGAAATTTTCTTCGATCTTAAGTGGTTAACCCGAAAGACATCTTGTAACATCCCGTACCCATATTAAAGGTTAGGACCCGAAATTTCAGTACATGTGAGTTCAAAGAGAAATTAAGATAATGCATTTTCTTGCTCATGTATCATGTTAGCATATATGCACATAAATACGAAATGTTTTCATATAAAAAGTGGTACATGCATTCTGGTTCAGTCGGATTTTGTTCGGGTTGGATGCTGTTGCTCGGATCCATGATCTCAACGGTTTCGGTGTGATGAATACCTGCAAAACAATAAAGACACTCCGGAAGTTGGTTCCCGGAAGGCCCCTCCGACGCTCAAGTTAGTTTTCTGATGGAGGCAAGGGGTGGCTAAAAGCAGAGAGAAATAACGATGAATAAGTCTCATACCTCTGTTATGGTGAAACAATATCTTATATAAGGGACGACTGCTAGGTTTAGAGTTTGACGTAAGTCTTTGTGCATGCATGGGAATGGTTTCCTTTGACTGGGCTTGTTGACTATTGGATTGGGCCTGAGCCTGGAATTACCGACCCAACCATAAGCCCCCTACTCCTCGAGTCTGATCCGGGAGAAGGGTCGAAGGAGTAAAGATCGAACTACTTATTTATCTGCCAATCTAGGACTGACCCATTCAATCGATCGCAGCGATTGAGCCGCTCGATCGGTTATAGCGAGAAGGCCGATCGATTGGTCATAAAGAAAACGAGGACCGAGCGGTTGTAGTGGTAAAGCCGGCCGATCGATTATGAATACCCTAGTCAAAGCCTCACACTTAACCGTTACCCGCGACAGTCATTCATTGAGAATTTATTTGAAACGAAGCGTCTTTTAGCCAACTGTCATCAATCGTTGTATAGCCGTCAGGCACGCTTTTTTAATTGTCGCGGCCCTTCGATTTCTGGTAATCCTAACGGTCCCCGCAGTTCAGATTTCGCCACGCGTCTTCCTTCAGCCAAGATTTGTTCACGCGTCCAGTATTGACTGGTACGCTTGTCTATCTTTTTGCTATAAATGCCCAAAATCAGCATTTGCTTCTTGCATACTTCATTCTCCACTCTGCTTTTCCTACTTCGTCTGTTTGTTTGCTTTCCCATAACCATGCCGTCGATCAACCCTAAAAATGGGCTTAGACCTAGGGGTGTCTTGTCATCTCCCCGTTGTTCGCCTCCATCGTCGATGGCTAGGGACCTTAGCGAAAGGATAAAGGAGGTAGCAGAGAGGAAGCAAGAATCGTTGCCAGACGAGCTGTTGGATTTGAGTTCAGATGAGGAAGATGAGCGTATTGCTCCTGCAGACCCCGATCTTGTCTTGGTTATTTTGCCGACTTTCGGAGCTACTTCTTCCGCCGACCTAGCTGCGGACTTAGCGGCAAGAATTGGGGGCTTGCAAAGAATGAGGCTGTCATAGGACTTGTCAGCACAAATATATCAGAGCCTATGACGGACAGATCGCTCGACTTTGGAA
>JAOSBM010000206.1:18205560-18218346 GCA_027568955.1 Erythroxylum tenue | reverse complement strand
GTTTCTTAACAACACAAAGGAAAAGGACAAAGGAAAAGTTTTCCTCTGTAGCTCCATAGGTATGAATGTTTTCCTTCAGTGACTTCAAATGTAGCGGAGAGCTGCACAGGAAGGCAACGACGGAGAGGAAAACGATGAGCAACAATTGGTTTACTCAAACAATAAAAAGAAAAAAAAGGTCCAAAAATAACCTCTTACAACTTACCAATGTTGAAAGAGAGAGACCTGCCGGAGAGAAACTACAACACCTGCAGAGAAATGAGGAACTTAGCAGAGACAGAAGACATCGACAGTGGAGAGCTGCACAGGAAGGCAACGGCGGAGAGGAAAACGAAGAGAGGGAAATAGGAGAATGAATGAATGATGGAGAGTAATAATAAAGAAACAACATTCAATGATAATAAAGGCACAACATTCAATCAATGGGAAGGCACAGACGAAAAAAAAACTTGTGGTTTGTCAAACTAAGACAAACCACAAGTCAAGTTGAACAAAACGGCAGGCCATCTGTACACACCATAAAAACTGAATGCAAGTCGAAGGGAAAAGCACAAAGCCAAAAAGGAAAACAAAATAAAGGAAAAACAAAAACTTACCACACCTGCCGGAGAGAAACTACAACACCTGCAGAGAAACAAAAGGAAAAAAAACTTAACCTTCAAATCCATTAATAAGGAGTTAAAGAGGCGAACCATTTATACTTTTCTACGGTAAATAAATTCTTCTGAAATTGGGGTGTTCCATATTGAGATGTTACAGATGGAACATCAAAAAGGAAAACAAAATCAAGGAAAAACGAAAACTTACCACACCTGCAGAGAAACAAAAGGAAAAAAAAACTTGACCTTCAAATCCATTAATAAGGAGTTAAAGAGGCGAACCATTTATACTTTTCTATGGTAAATAAATTCTTCTGAAATTGGGGTGTTCCATATTGAGATGTTACAGATGGAACATCTCAATACGGAACACCTACGAAACATCTCAATACTGAACACCCCAATTTCAGAAGAATTTCTTTAACTCCTTATTAATGGATTGTAGTTTCTTAACAACACAAAGGAAAAGGACAAAGGAAAAGTTTGCCTCTGCAGCTCCATAGCTATGAATGTTTTCCTTCGGTGACTTCAAATGTAGCGGAGAGCTGCACAGGAAGGCAACAGCGGAGAGGAAAACGATCAGCAACAATTGGTTTACTCAGACAACAGAAAGAAAAAAGGGTCAAAAAATAACCTCTTACAACTTACCAAAGTGGAAAGAGAGAGACCTGTCAGAGAGAAACTACAACACCTGCAGAGAAACGAGGAACTCAGCAGAGACAGAAGACATCGACAGCGGAGAGCTGCACAGGAAGGCAACGGCGGAGAGGAAAACGAAGAGAGGGAAATAGAAGAATGAATGAATGAACGACGGAGAGTAATAATAAAGAAACAACATTTACAGACACAACATTCAATGATAATAAAGGCACAACATTCAATCAATGAGAAGGCACACAAAACAAGACAACAATAGAGGAAATCGTTGGATTAAATCGACGGTTGGGATATGTCTAGAACTTTCAGAGAGGGGTGGAATGTAACAGTTGGATTAAATGGATGGTTGGGATGGATTGCGTGGTCGTCCTCCGAACTCGTTCTTAGTATATATACTTAATAACTGTATTAATAAGCATAGGTACCTAACTCCCCTCCCCATACTTAAGTTACACATTATTCTTAATGAATATATCATATAAGAACGATGAAAATAAACTAACACAGGGAGGAAGATAAAATAAAAGAAGTACTTCCTTGACATCAAAATAGAGGAATGTTCTAAGACTTTTGAATTCCCGTCAATACTTATTTTTATTAATCGAAAGAGAACATGGGATATACATGGTTTTGTGTCAAATTTTATGTTTTTGACGTAGGTTAATAATGATTAAGTGTTGGGAAACACAGGATCAATATGGTGGCTATATAGGACATGTTGTTACTAAACATTAGCGTTAATAATGAACATAGAATGGTATTTAATAGCATGTATAGTTTACATAATATTTTCTAAACAACATGGAAGTCATATGAGACTATTTTACCCCTATATTTCATTAAGTTCCTGACTACTCCATTAAAGGATCGATTACGTGTGTGGGATGCAAGAGGGCGTTTGAGAACATAAGATGTACACATGTGTTTAATCTTTTTCCCTTTATGGTATTATTAGCTTTAGAAGGATGTTTGGGAATACGTGATGTGTACGGTTATATGTTGCCTACTATGTTCATTTATACTATTCTTATCTTCTCAGGTGTGGTTAATAGCTAGACAAAATAGGTAAAATGGTATTGTGCTTCTTATAAATCTATATAAATTGAATGACATTAATTTCAAGTAGAATGGAATGAGAAAGCACTTAGGCACCAATAGTTCATACTTCAATCAATGAATATAACAAACACTGTAACTCAAAATAAAAGCCTAGATATCAAAATGGAATAAAGAAATACTAAAAATAATGCTAATTAAATCATAGTAAACTGAATACACCTAAAAATTGGGTTTCCTCTCAACAAGTGCTTTTCTCCTTACTTAAGCATTTTACTTATCCTCATGGTCATATAGTTTATAGAAATTACTCTTAAAGTCATTGGTATCACCTATTTAGTATAACTTTATTCACTTTCCATTGACTTGGAATGTGTTTTGATCTCGATGCATGATTTTTATGGCTCCATAAGGAAAGTATTGGGTAATAATGAAAGGTCTCGACCATTTGGATTTAAGCTTACTCAAGAATATTCAAAGTTAATAATTGTAAAGCAAGACTAATATCTCAATTTAAACTCCTTAGCATGCTTTAGATGTTTGTAATGCCTCTTAATTACCTTCCTTTTTGTATCCTTGAGTTTTCATATACAACGTTGTCCCACTCATCTAGCATATTGATTTAGAGTATGCTTTTGTCAGCTATATAGTCTAAATCATAGTTAAGAAATTTTATAGCCCAAAATGTTTTATGTTTTAGTTCCATTGATAAGTAACATTATTTTCCATAAACTAGCCTAGATAGTGTGATGCTAATGAGTGTTTATAAGCAGACTTATAGGTTTATAGCACATCATGCAACTTCATGGATCAATATTTCTATGATTGCTCAACAGTTTTTTTCCAATATTCATTTTGTATCTCTATTAATGACTTCCACTGGGCAACTTGTATGAGGCTGATAAGGGGTGGATACTTCGTGTGCAGCAAAAAATTGTTTAATCGCTTTCTCAAATTGATATTTATAGACATGTGTGCTCCTATTATTAATTATAGCCTGAGATATGCCAAATAATGTAAATAGCTTCTTTAGGAACTTAATAACTAGCCTAACGCCATTATTAGGTAAGGCTTGATCCTTAACCAACTTTAAGATGTAATCAACCATAACTAGGATATACTTGTTACAAAGGATGCAGGAAATGGACCCATGAAACCCATACCTAACACGTCAAATACTTCACAAACATAAATGCTCATTAGGAGTTGAAATATATTAGAAATATTACATATCCATCGGCACTTATTGTAATACTACATGTACCTTTATGCATCTTTAAACAATGTAGGCTAGTATAAGCTTGCTTTTAAATCCTTTCTTATTTTTCCATTTGCATGGTATTAGCTTCTAACTAGTTTGTATGGTAGAGCTCCAAAATGCTAATTGCCATAGGGTATGCTATATACCTCCTAGTTATATGATATACATAAAGATGAAATAAGTTCAGTCCTCCTGAAGGTAATTTCTTAACTCAATTAAGAATCTCTTCTTTTATTAATAAGTCATCCCTTTTGGTAGAATTGGACTGACTTAATAATTAACAAGGTTAGCAAACCAATGTGCTGCTAAGCTAGTTGTATCAAGTTGATTAAGTTATTTAATGGGGAAAGCATCATTATATCTTCTTCTCCTTACTTCTCCATTGTAAGATGTCAAGACAAGATGTATGTTTTTCTACTAGGTTCTTTACTCCTTTCTTATCTTTGATCTCATGATCAAACTCCTACAACAATAAAATCCATCTAATTAGCATTGATTTAGCATCATTTTTATTTAGAAGATAGTGTAGTGTTGAGTTATTTGTATAAACAGTGGCTTTAGATATAATAAGGTAGGATTTTAATTTATTAAATGCAAATACTACATCAAGCAACTCCTTTTCAATAGTTATATAGCTCTCTTATGCATCTGTCAAAGTTTTGCTTGCATAATATATAGGCTAAAAAATTTTATCCTTACATTGTCTAAGTATTACACGAATTGCAAAATCACTAGCATCATATATTAACTCTACAGGAAATCCAATTTGATGCTACCATAATTACAAAGTTGGTTAAATTTTCTTTTAAAAAGTTGAAAGCATATAAGCACTCATCGTTAAAAATGAAACACACATCATTCCTAAACAATTTGATAAGAGGTCTAGCTATCTTGGAAAAATCTTGATGAATTGCCTATAAAATACAACATGTCTAAGACAGTTTTTAATTGCCTTTACCAATGTTGACAGAGGCAAATTCTATATAGTTTTTATCTTAGCTCCATTAGCCTCTATACCCTTACTTATAATTTTATACACTAATACTCTACCATTTTTGTAACATAAAATGGAATTTCTCTTAGTTAACCACCAAATTAGTTTCCTCACATCGTTGAACCATTATCTCTAAGTTTTCTAAATATGAGTCAAAGGAATAACCAAAACGAGAAAAGTCATCCAGAAATATCTAAAAGGTAGTAGTTTCATTGCATAAATCTAAGGGCATTCAATGATAGGCAAATGTATGAAATGGATATGTGAATGTTGTTTTATATATCATCTTGTCTATATGAATATGAAAATAGTTCAATATTCCTTCAAAGAAGCATTAGTTCATGTGTCATGAAAGTTGCTTCAACGTTGAGTCAATAAAGGGTAATGGAAAGTCATCCTTAGATGTACTATCCTTTAACTTCCTATAATTGATACATAACCTCCAACTAGAGGCAATTGATGTAGGAACTAACTCTTTTTTTTTTTTTTTGCTACCACATTCATCTTTAATTTCTTTGGTGCTACTAGTATAAGACCTACCCTAGAAATATTAGAAATAGGTATAAGTAGTTTAATTACTTTAGACTTTACGAAATCTTTTGTATCCAGATTAAGTCGCCTTTGGGTTGCACAAATGGCTTGAAATTATCTTTAAACAAGATTTTATATGTGTAAAGAGAATAGTTGATCCCATTTATGTCAAAAATTTTCCAAACAATATCACCTTCTTATGATCCTTTAAAACCTTAAACAACCTCTTTTTTTATTCATATTTCAAATCTACTATAATTATGATTGGTAATTTTTGAGTTTCAACTACAAAAGTGTACTAGTAACCTCTTTAGCTCCAACTATAGCAGTTCCTTAATTGGTGACTTTACTCCATACTCCTTTGGTCTTTCTATCACTTTAAACTTCTTTTCTATTTGATCAGGCTCATTAGTCTCTAAGGATCCCAAATACTCCCCTAAGAAAGGGCTAAACCTCTTCTCATGTTTTCCTTGTATGATACAACTTCCTAATGGATCTTATGAAACTCCTTGGATCTTTAATCTTTTAGGAGAAATTGGGTTGAAAGATGACAAAGTATTCCTCATTTATAGTGACAATTGGAAACTCCTTGAATTTTTTTTCTTGAAAGTTGAGCTTTTAGGAACTTAGTGTATCTTGACGTTTGTGATATATCTTTAACAAAAGGGTTGTTAATATGTAATTTTTTAAATAGTTATAAAAACTTAACAAGCTAATCCTCTTTTTGATCTTTCTCAAGCTTGCTCTGGTATGGAAGTGATAGTCTATATTTATTAATGGCTTCCTCTTTTAGCTTCTCTTCCTTCAAATTCTCCTTTTCTTTCTCCCTTTCTTTCACGATAACCTCATCCGTCTTATCCTTTTCTGCTTCTTCTATTACTAGCTCCTTTCAACTCTTTAATATTACTACCTTCACCTACTCTCTCATATTTGACTCAATGTTACTAAGTATATTACGTAGTTTCCGTTCAGAGACAAAATTGATGAGCTATCCAATCTAAACTTTTAATTTATGGATGAAGGAATCTTGGTTTTGAAAGCAAGCCTCAAATGTAGCAATAAATTTAGCCACAATATCCTTAAAATCTAACTTATATTGCTATTATTATTGTTGAAATCTAGGTAGAGGAATTTCTCTCTATTGTCCTTGGCTACTCCATAAGAAGTTTTAATGATTTTTCCATCTTGGAATTGTATATTGTTGTAGGGGTTTTTGAGGTTGATTCCTAAAAAAATCAACTTGCTTCAATTGACATCCATTATTATAATTTGTTTGACACTCATGTTTGGGGTGTCTCTCACCACAAATTTTACAACTCATGATATGTATTGGCTATATTGCCACACTTATTTGGTTAATCTTCTTACTAAGAGCTTCTAGCTTTGCATATAATGATGCCACCATATCGACACTGTGGATGTTACCTGTGTAAGGCTTAGGTCCTGAATTCCTCCACTGATAGTTGTTTGAGGCCATATTTTGGATAAGCTTCTACAATTTGTCAGAGGTCTTAAAGCTGGTGGTCTCATATGAAGATGTAGCTATTAACTATTTAGTTGGTTAGCTCAATTTGCCATGGAATGTTTGAATCTACATACCCAAATCAAAACCATAGTACAGGAACTTTCACAATAACTCCTTCCATCTCTCTCAAGTTTCATATAAGGTTTCATCATTTAGATTTTAGAAAGATAAAATATCACTCATCAGTATTGCTATACAAGTTGGAGGAAAGTATTTGGCCAAAATTTTTTCAATAAGCTTGCTCCATATAGTGATGGATCCTGAATGTAATGAATTCATCCATGATTTAGGTTTTTCCATTAAGGTGAAACAGAAAAATATTAATTAGATGGCGTCCTCTAAAACGTTGTTAAGCTTGAATGTGTCACAAATTTTCATAAAGTTGAAAATATATGTATTGGCATATTCATGTAATAGACCTCAAATTGGACCAACTATTGAACCATTTGGATCATGTTGGATTTAATCTTAAAATTATTTGCTTTAACTTTTAGTCTAGTAATGTTAGACTCAAACTTAGATAGTAATAGTTTAGCATAATATCCCATTGTGTTAGTCCTTAATTGACCTGTCAATGTGGCTGGTAATTGCATTTGAACTCTCAAGATTCTTTCTCTCAGTTTCTAAAGTAATGCACACTCGATCTCTGGATTTGGCTTAATTGGTACTCTAGGACTACTCCTAGTTATACAACAAAGAACCTATACCTATAATATAACCATAACCATAAGATTAAGAAAAGACTATTCTAGAATAAAAAAAACAAATACAAAAACAAACAAAAAGATTATTAGATTAATAAAAGTAAAGCTTTCCATATATATATATATATCACCCAACTAAGTGCACTTATCATTTCCTATAGTATAGATTAGTAAGTCAAGTGTTAACCCTATAAAGATTGTAATTACTGGTACTGATTGTCTTCCTATTATGTAATCTAATAAAACTAGTAATTGATTTAGAGAAAATAAATAAAACTAACTTAGATCACTAAATTAAATCAATGAATAAGAGTACATCAATCAATAAATAAGTAACATCTAAGTATGAATTCCCCTATAACCTTCCCAATGTCTAGAATTCATCTTGTCATAATGATTAATCTTTGTTCCTTGCGCTAATAGGAATTGTAACTTTGCAACTACATTCTCTTTTGATAAATATAGCTCACATTTTTAACTTAACTGTCTAAAATATCTTTCTAATCAAAACCTTAAAAAATATTTTACCTCACTTTGTGAATTCCCATGATAGGTTTACCCTTAAGCAAAAAGACTGTTGTGGGCCTATCTTTAAGATTTGTGTAACTCTTATTGTTCATGATGTGATCTATTCATACAATTAATCTCTCGACTCAATGTACAAAATCTAAATTTGAATTAAAATGCTTGTGGATTTCAATTTAACATAATGTGTTCATGAACAATTCTAAAAAAAGTAAGATCTTTTATTGAATCAAAGAGTAAATTCTCCATCCTACATAAATCTATGTCCTAATTAGTTTATAATACAATAAAGAAAACTCATGAGCAAGAAAGAACACAAGAAACTAGTTTGAATTCTCATGAGTTAATGAATCTTGATAAATCTTCTTATTTTCCTCTCCAAGATTGCCTTTTCCTTAATTTCAATTACTTCAATTGGTCCTATTTAATTTTTTACCTCTAAAGCTAATCTCTAAGAAGTCTCTTATATTTTCCACCTTCCCTCTCTTCAAACATGAAACCTTAGAATTTTTGCACTACGCAGTTTAAATTGGGACATTGTTGAGCTCCTTTGTTGCTTAAGATTCCTCATATCTTCTTTGTATGACAAAATATTTCCAACACAAGTTCATGTTTCACCTACATTGGTGAACATGTCCAGAACATGGTAGGATGTTACAAACGTCTAAGGAAACAAAAAGATCCTTTATTGGACATAAGTAGAACATAGGTCCATGTTAGTTTCTTATTGATCATGTTAAACTTTCATAGGAACAAAATATGGTATGAATGAACAACAGGAGTAAGACGACACTATATTTGCACCATATTCGAAGTCATTTGCCAAAAGTTTATAAAAATAACTTAAACTTGACTCAAATCTTCCCAAATCCATTCATTTTGCTTTGAAGGACTAAAATAAAACTTGAAATAAAATATAAGTCATTTTAAGTACCAACTTCATTGAAAACAAATTAAAACATAAGTATAATTCTCTCCAAGTTTATACTAAAAATATAGTACATTCAACACTTACCAAGTATACATTTTAGAAATAGGCCCATTTTTATCGTATGAAATAACTTATATTAGTGCATTAAGAAACTTAGTTTGCTCGCTTTTACTTAAGTAATGCCCTTATGTATGATTTCAAGTGTGTTTAGTATCTCATAGGTGGACACTTTATTGACTTCATTTATACCAAGAGCACAAAATAAAATATGCACCACTTTGCTATTTAACATAATAAGTCTCTTATCATTATCACTCCACTCACTTTTAACCTTTATACCTTAGCCTCCACTTTAAACTATTGCTCTTATTAGGACTTACATACCAGTCTCTACAATTCCCCAAATATTAACCTTTTCGAATAAAAGAAAGTGTTTCATCCTAGTAATTGTCACTTTTAAACAAAGGAGGTTTACCTATACATTGACTATCTTGACGAAAAAGTGAATCAAACTATATCATAAAGATCTTTACTGAAAATTTGCTAAAAAAAATAAATGAAGTGAATGAGTCTTGCTTTAATACCAATTATTGGTCCTAGATGGCAAAACGAAATGATAAATTATGTGCATTTACTTTTTTCTAATTTTTAAACTAATGAATAATTATGGCAAATTCATTTATGAGAAGTGGAAAGTAAGTTGTGGACACTTGAGAGGTTAGAGAGTGTTTGTATGCATTATAAAACATATAATAAGCTTTTGATTATTGGTATAAGCAAGAGAAGGAGCTTTTGAGTTATATAATTATTATAATTAAGGAAATTGCTTAAGGTACACTTTAAGAGGGTTCTTCTTATCCTTAAAAAAATTTGTAAATGTTTACTCTTTACCTTTGGCAAAGCAAAACCATTGTAAAAATTTCTCTTGACCCTTTACAAAGAAGATGTCATAAAAAGGGTTGTTTTTGACCCATTAAAGGAAGGATATAATGAATTTCCAAGTGAAGCTTGAAGAGTGGAGATATGCCAAATAGTATTTGGATGAACCATATATATTTGTTTTTATCCTTTTTCCTTATTCTATTTTATTTATTATGGTGATTGTTTTGTGATTATCATATGTGAATTTGATCCATTAGTTTATAACTAGAAAAAAGAAGTGAATACATATAATTCACCTTTGTTGGGTGTATCGTTTGGAGACCAATAATATTAATGTAAAGTAAAACTTGATAATTATTAGTTGTTTCGACATATAAATGAATAAACTAACATTTGCAAGCATTAACACACTTTGCTACTAAATAAAACGATGAAATCCCACACAATGTCCTCTTTTATTAGTAGTATTCAATATAGAAAATTAAATTGTTTGGTTAGCTTTTTCAATTCTTTATTGTAATACAGAGAAGAGGAGAGAAGATATAACATTACTTACAATTGGTTATCGGGCTAAGAGATTGATGATAAAGATTATAATAGATCTTTCTATGTTAGAGTTAATGCATGCCTTCCTTTTGATTCTATTTGGTTTCCCATAACTCCAAGTTTTCTTTATCTCTTTTGGATGTCAAATATACTCTTAACCTCTATTTGATATTTGTGCTTAAATTCGAGGGATGGACTTAAATAAATCAATTAAATAGGGGTAGTTTCTATGATAGATTAAACAATTTTTATATTTACGCATCAAAAATAACATAAATAACTTGTCACATAAGGGAACTTAACGATGAGTTATTGATATGTGTTTAAGTTTTGATTCATTTGATATGCTACACTTAGTGATTAATGCCTTAGAAATGCTCAAGATACTCACTTTGACTCATATGTGATTTTAGGCACAATTTGAACGCAAAGAAGTTAAAGTGAGTCGAAAGTATGATACTTAGGCCATTTTTTGAAGATTAATATTCACTTGTCTTCATGGAGCAAGAAGCAGAAAATTAAAAGACAAGAGGAAGACAAGAAAAATGGAACACAAAGAAGAAGGCTCATAGAAAGCAATGCAGCACGTGCATGTTTTTGCCATGCAAAAACGTCAATTTAATGGAGTAGAAAACAACAGCAAATTGAGCATGAAACGACAACAGTTGGTGAGGGGCAAAGGGCCAAAATGACGTTGGCGAGGAGAATAAAACGCATGCAACAGACATTGGAGTAGAAACGTAGACCACACCTGCATTTAATGCAGGCATCTGTGTTTAAACGCAGACAACGTATGCATTCAACGCAGACATTGTACGTTAAAGGCTGACATTTGCGTGACATGGGATGCGTTTTAATTAAAATGCACAGTAACAAGGTGGGGGTGTGAACAGTAGGGTGGACCAAAAACTAAATAAAAAGAGAGAGTAATGTAGAGAACAGAAGGGGGAGGCGCTGTGGTTCTTTCTTCATTTTTTTCACCATCGAAGTAGCTATGGAGAAGATGATTGATATTTGGAGCATAAAAATGGAGATGGAAGGCTAGCTTCCCAATGCTGGTTCAACAGGGTTGTCGACGCCAAGTCACAGTATTTTATCATTTTAATGTTGTAATTTCTTTTCGAATTGTTATGTTGTTGGTGTTGATTTGATCGGATTTTGAGATGAATGATCTTAATAAGTTATTTTGATTGTTCTATTTTGAAGCTATTGCTAAAACATTGAATGTAATATGTAATCGTTACTTTTGATGTTTGTGAGTAGCATCTAATGATCCCGTATCGTTAGGAACAACATAACTTAGATTAGATAACTCGAATGTGTGAGGGTATTGCTTATATTGATCGTTATTCACATCGTAACTCATCTGTCAAATTAAATCTAGAGATCGTATCCTAGGTTATTCGGTAGTTAGGTTTAATTAATGATCATATCTTAATTAAACAAAACCTAAGGAACATTTGGGATTAGTAGAGCATTCTATTAGTCTAGATAGTCCAAAGAGAGTTGTAAAGGCGTTAGGATGATGAAATATACTTGATCGTGTTTAGGTCGACATTGAACCTAAAATTGGAACTTACATATATTCAATAGTTTAATCATTTTCGATCGCTTGTTTTAATTTGTTTTCGATAGTTACTTTTATTTTATTTTTTAAATTTCTAAACCCCCCCCCCCTTATATTTTCCTTACATCAATTAATTTCATTACGGAAATTAACCGAATATTCCCTGTGGATTCAATCCCGATTCACCATAACTACAAATTTTAGTGTGCAAAGTCAGGTAAATTTTGTAGTACACTCGATACGCGCTGTCAGTTAGTTATAACTGGGCTTAACAATGTATTATTTTTTACATAAATGAGGGTTATGAGTTTAGACTTATTTTAAAATTTTACCTAAAATTATGAAAAATATACAAATTTCCCATAAAAAATTTCGAGCGATTCTATTTGTATGCCCTTTATTTCAACTAGGTAGGTGTTTCTTAAGTACAAATCATTTCTATATTGAAAATTTTTATGATTTATGCATATTTTTGGTTCACTTATCCATTAATGCAATTAAAATAAGATTACAAAAGAATCAATTTATAATTACATGCACTCAAAACTTTTCTATATTCAACAATGCCATTAATTAAAAGTGACCAGTTTGGTCGTTAAAAAAATAGATTTGTATTCTTCATATTAAAATAATTTTCTAGAATTATAAAGAAAACCATAAAATTCAATAAATGTGACAGAGCTTTGCAAAATCCAAGACTGAAACCTGTGGTGGTATATTCAGAAGACTACAGTCAAACCTCGATAAATGAATATTATTGGGACCTGAAAAATTATTATTTTATACGGAGTTGTTAATGTTAAGTCAAAATGACTTTACGTATTAAATAAATTTTGAAGATGAAAAAACAAAAAGATAAATGAAAAGCAGACGAAATGCGAAGAAAAAGCAGATGAAAGCTTAAGTGAAGAAAAAGCAGACGGAAGTTAAGCGAAGAAAAAGCAGACGGAAGCTATGCGAAGAAAAAGCAGACGGAAGCTATGCGAAGAAAAAGCAGACGGAAGCTAT
>JAOSBM010000206.1:18170960-18183533 GCA_027568955.1 Erythroxylum tenue | reverse complement strand
AACAAAGCAAAAATCCTAGGTTTTAGCTAACTCATTAAAAATCCGAAACCTCCCATTTTCTTTCTCTCTCTACTGTATTTCCTGTTTCTTTCCTCTGATACTTTTCTTCTCATCTTTATCAACTCTTACACTTCATTAACTCATTCCAACCATTCTGACTATTTCTCAAACATTAATGCATATATACGAAAACAACATAGCATGTAATCTTTACGACAACATTACTGCATAATTATATACATATATATATCTCGACGCTTCAAACCCATGCATGCGTATTAATAGGTACACGATTACAACAACATCATTACTTACTTGTTCCAGCCACAATAACTGTAACACCATAAAATATCGTCTATATTACCAAACTTAAAACTCAACTTACCAGCTTTCCACAGAAAAACTCCAATAGTGAGATTAAAGAAGGTGTCGGTGAGTGAATGGCTTCAAAGAAATGGACAGCTATCTATACTGATGGATGGGTAAAGGAAACATTTCGGTGAGGAATAAAAACTATAATGCTCTATTTAACTAATCCCTGTAAAAGCTATTCGACAGAAGTTTGCGTGTAGGTTTGCATGCAAGACAACTATCAAATTCGTGTCTCATAAAACAGCTGCCACATGTCGCTGTATAAAAGGTCCAAATATTATTAAATAACCAAAAACATTTGTTATGATTTCTTATAACAAACAAATACCCAAAATTTCCAGAAACCTTCCTAAAATTCACCAAAATTCCGCTATAAAATATTGACTCTTAAAATAAATTTTTAACTCAAAATTAATTCACCAACAATTTCTAAAAAATATTCGAAGTATATAAAAATTCCTAAAATTATATTAATAGAGTCCGAATCAATCCGAAGTTTCATTAAACCAATTTACCCGGAAGATGCCATGAATGCATGCCAAAATACTTATGCACAATTTAGCAAATATTTAATAAACAAATACCAAACATAATTTGTACTAACTTCCTTTAATATTCTAACCCCTAATTTGGGGCGCTACAATGTTTGCTTGAGTTTTTGTAAATGCATGTAAGGAATGTTTAGTCTGTTTTGATTGTTTCAGTTATGTTTTGCTCGCACTTCCAGAACTTCTCGTATGCATACACCTATTACACACAAGAAAAGAGTATCAAATAAAAAATAACAAGAAAGCTCAAATCAAAACAATTCAAATCGCACTTGTTCCTTTGTGCAATCCCTGAAAATGACGCTAAAAACTTAATAACTACTTCGTGTTTAGCTCAAAGTTTTAAAATTAATTGAATTTGTCATACTGTAAGTATACAGCTCGTATAAAATAGTATAACAAGGTATCATTCCCTTGAGGATTGGTTAGTCACCTTATAATTCAAATTGAATTTTGTTTAAGTAAACCTAATAATGAGATATTGAAATCACAAAAATTCACAATTTAAAGGCTTACAAACACACTTCAAAATGTCACCAAAATAAGAACATGCTTTTGGTTTAAAGAATCAAATTATAAAGGTTAAGTTCATTCTCTCCATACCATGTAATTCCTCACTTTGGTAATGTAATCATGCTTAGTCCTAGGCATTCTAACGTATTGGGCCTTTCTCTCTCAATACGGTAATGTAATCATGTTTAGTCCTGGGCATTCTAATGTATTGGGCCTTTCTTTCTCAATACCTAAATATTGACATACAACCATGCAAAATGTATGCACATCAAAACACATGAATAACATGCAAAACCTAAGTTAAAAACCTTCATTTATAACCTAACATGCAATTTATCATATACAATCACATACATATGCAAGTTATATGAAAATAGCACAAAACCTAGGCTAAACATCCTAGTTTGTATACTAAACATACACATTATCACATAAAATGACCTAGACAATCTTATATCAAATATCACTTATCATTGGTGTAATAGAAGTTTCATTTTTTTGGGTAGAATATAACTTACAAATTTAGTACTTGACTCTATACATGTGTATTAGTCCTCACATCTAGTGTTTTTGAAAAGTTTGATCAAAATAATAAGGAAGATGCTCATGTGTTTTATGTGGTTAGAAGCTATTATAAGGAAATGTATTGCCAATGTAAAATGAAGTGATGTGTGTATGCTTAAGGAGGAAAGGGGATTGGGGATTGTTCCCATAACATTCACTAATAAGGTTTTTAATGTTCAAAAGAATACGAAGAATTTTGATAGATAAAGAAACCTTATAGGTTAAATAGTTCTATACTCAATACTTGAGGAGGAAGAACTTTTACAATTTCAATTCAAAAACTAACCCGTCTTAGACTATGTTTCATTTTCTAAAGCCGAAGGAGCAAGTGAGATTAGAGTTTAAGCACAGGCTTAGAGATGCTTCCACCATATGGTTTTGGTTTGATAATTAAAGCAATATTAAGACACTATATGAGATTAGTAAATTCTCAACTCTTAGAGATTCAATTCAAGATAATGAGATAGTTAAAGAAGTCTTAAGATACAATCAAAAGTGGATTAATAAAAGGATTTGGTCTTATTTAAAGGAAATTGAACAAAATTACAATCCTAACTCAAACAAAGAGGATTCTTTACAATGGTTAAGGCGCTCTTCTCACTATTTCTCTAATAAATCTTATAAACAACTACTAAGAACTAGAGCTCCAAAAGTTCATTAGCACAAAATGGTGTAGAAAGCAGGCAATTCCAAAGATTTCATTCATCTTATGGCTTGCTATCAAGAGGAGACTAACCATGATGGATAGACTATTTGGCAACTCCAATTTAATCAACTATTATACACTCTACAAATAAGAGTCTAAATTTATAAATCATCTATTATTCCTTGCAACTTCTTTTCATACTTTAGGGAGGAGATTCCACAGCTTTGTATTCTTACTTGTCTATAGTTATATTGGTTTGATGTCATTTATTAGATTAGTCAAGGCTAATAGAGATGCAAAGATGATTTTCTTGTCTTTAAAATATCATTTAGGATTATGATTTATAATATAGTCAGAAATAACCTCTCTACTACGTAAGGATAAGGTTGCATACTATCAGACCTTTCTAAACTCCACGCCTTAACGGGACTTCAACTGGGTGTTGATGACGATAATGATTTATATAATATAGAGGGAAAGGAATCAGAAAAAGATTTCAAGAAAAATTTACTCAAAAGCAACTATTTTGTAGGAGTTAAAACGCTTAATAAGAGAGTAACTTATAACTCATCAAGTACATCTATACTGTAGCAATATTATGATGGCAAGTTAGTGGTATTTCTATGTGAGAATTATGTTTGACAATATTAAGGTGCCACATATTAAGGGGGAATAATTCTCTTCGTACTAATAATGAGATCTAAGTTTTAGAATTGTAACTTCTCGATAAAATAACACTTCTATATCATAATTCAAATATATGTAAAGAACACTAGTTACATTGAATGACCTTTAATCCAAAGCTTTGAAGAATCAAAACTAGGAATTAGGATGCAAGGTATCTCCTTTGGTAATTTCATTATGTTCTACCAAAACAATATCAACAATTCTCAATATAAGTATCGCTGAAATGTAAAGCTTAAGGAATTTCAATAATACACACCCTTACTCTTACTTAGTAAAAAGATTGTTTCAATTGTCATTGTTTTTTAACCTATTCTTATAAATTTCACGGGACTCCTTATTTATTCAAATAATCTTTTATTTTCTAAAAAATTGATAACTTAACATCTTTTGTTAGAAATATTAGATCAATAATTAAGTATAAAATATTAAATATTTTTTAAGATTAAAAATATAATAAAAATAGTTATACTGTAAAAGGTCTTATGTGTTTCTCATAAATATACACATCGTGTTACTACCTAAAGTTTATTTGTGAAGGCATTTCATTTCTTTTAGCATTTGCTTCTTTAAATTATACTTTTAGAAATATGCTTTATATTGTCATTTACTCGAATAATAAAAAAAAGGGAGTTGTGTACTATGAATGAATATAAATATCTCGTCCGACAAATGCAATAACAGAAATCTACAACAAAGAAAATAATGAAAAGCACAAAAAGGTTGCGCGTGCACACGCGTCTGCATTTGTCGTGGAGCCCTGTCGGAGCCTAGCTGGCGATTTTATCTAGTGGGAGAATCGTAGCCTCCTAATACACAATCGAAGTAAAAATTGAAAACCCAAAATCGATCTCCACCGTCCGTTTAAAATCCACCGATGTAAAATGCGCGGGAAGACTAAAAGATTATCTGTCACGCACAAGAGCAGCAGTGCTGCTGCAATATCAGACAACTCTGTCTGTCTCTGTGCGTGCGTGTGTGTGAGAGAGAGTCTCATAAGGTTAGAGGAAAAGAATAAAACTTCTATTCTGTACGGGACTCTCTCCTTAAATGGCGCCGAGGAAGCGAAAGGCAGAGGTCGAGGTCGAGGCTGGAAAATCGAGCACGGACGCGCTGCTGAGGAGGTCTTCTCGGCTGGCAAAGTCGGCGCCGGCGCTGAAGGCTGTGTTTCCAAAGAAGAAAGGAAAAGTTGCTGAGAAGAGGGTGCAGAAGACTGTAGCGAAAGAAACTGAGGAAGAGGAAGCACAAACAGAAGAAAAAGAAGAGGGTAAGGAGGAAACCAAGACAGATGGCGACAAATCGAAGAAGACCATTATTGTTGAGCACTGGTAAGATTTTTCTCTAGTTTCATTTTTGTTCAGTTTTTCTTTGTTTCATTGATGACAATCTAGAGAGAAGTTGTAGAAAGAGAAAGAGTGAACGTTGAGCTTTTCTGCCTAGGGTTGTTCTAAATTTGAGGTTTTGAACGGAGACATTCTTCTTTCACTTTGCTGCGATGAGGCTAAAAGAAACTGTTCAATGTTTCATATTTGATTTTCATTTCTTAAAACTATATTGTTTATATTTTAAATTTTCTCATTGTCCAATAGGACACTTGGAAACTGAAATTACAGAAGATGTTTTCTAAGTCAAGTCTTGGAGGACCTCAAGGAAACATGTTCAAGATTTTGTTTTTGCTACATAGGTTGATGGAATTTTGAACCATAGTAGATGGAGAACACTCGTATTTTTATTCATGCTGTACTTATGTGTAAACAAAGAAAACAACGAAAGATGATCTTCAACAATATTTCAAGAGTGTTTTTTTAATAAATATTTGCTATTTTTAACCACCAATCAAATTCCAGTACTTTATTTTGTTGTCAACCAAAAGAAAAATGAAAAATATGCCTCTGTTTTCTGGTTCAAAAATAGTAAGGATTCTTGTTCTTAAGTTACTATACTCCTTTTTCCTCGTGGCAGAGAATTTTGGACTAACTTAACTTAATGTTTCTCGGTTTTGTTTGAATTTTGACTGCAACTTTGTTGCTAAATATAGTAGTTTGCTGTTTGTTCTGTTCCAATCTTGACATCGATAAATGAATATTGTTGGGACCTGAAAAATTATTATCTTATACGAAGTTATTAATTTATCGATAAATGAATATTTTATTAATTTATCGATAAATTAATATTTATTAATTTATAGAATAATTTTTATTTTGTACATTATATTTGTCAAATTAAACAATTAATTTTTTCCTGTAACTAAGTAAAGAAAATAAATAAACAATTAATTAATGATGGTGCATTGTATCTAAGTTTATTAATCTTGTTAAAAATAAGTTTATTAATCTTAGGTAAGCGTGATTCAAAATAGAGTGCATATAGGTACATTAGAATATGAAATATTGTGAATTGTTTCAAGTACACAGTACTGTATAGAGTTTATAAATAGATATATGTACTTTATTGATGCACTCATATTCTCTTATCTTTTTATACTTTTACATTTAGTTTTTATTCTCATTTGATGTCTAAATCATTTGACTTATATTGATTTTATCATCTCAAGTATTTTAAGTGTCAAGTGAAGAAAATCATGCTAAGGAGGTAGATTTAGGGCTTTTGGATGTCATTTTCAAAGTGAGGAGGCCGAAATACTCTAAGGTGACCAAAGTTGCAGAAATCCTAATCCTATAAGGAATCTTACTTCAACTAGGATTTCTACATTTCGGAAGATTCTTGTTCCCTACTGCAAGAAATGGATCTAGGAACAATCTAGATGGTCAGGGGGCACGTAGATTGGGAGAAATGAAGATACATATTTTAGGAAAGCATAAAATTTAAAATAAAAATTTTTTAGGAAGTGCTTTATTTTATGAATTATATATGTAATTTTCATACTTATTTAATGAATTATTATTTTATATTTTTAGAGGCCTCAAGGAATTTTTTAAAAAACTATTATCTTATGCATTTAGCGAGGTTATTATTTTATCCCATTAGCCCAAGTCGGGACCGAAGAAAATTATCATTTAATCAAGATTATTAATTTATCGAATATTCATTTATCGAGGTTTTACTGTAATTTTCCTGTTTAGTTCTGGACGGGAGAGAGACGTATTTCAGTAATGGCTTGATTTCTGTTGGTTGCATCCTTTTTTCTATCATATAATCTTATATTTGAAAGAATAATTTTATGAAAGTGCTTGATAACTTCTTCAAAGCAAGGAGGTTTGCACTTATAGATTAGGTATTTATTCTTGTCAAATGAATGGTTTCTCTGCATGCCTGAAAACTTGAGGAAATATTGCAAGAAGCATTGACCACAATTTTTGTGATACTCTTTTGGCTATTACTCTTTTAGCTGAAATGGCACGTTTTCTATGGTTGGACATTTCTAATCAATTTGTTGGTTCTTATAGCAAACAATGCAATTCATTTAAGACAAGGGCTATGCAAGTCAAAAATGGATTGGAGAAAGCTGTTCCTGGTGTCACTGTAATGCTCAACCCAGAAAAGGTATTACCATCAAATACTTGTAAGCTTTATTTAGTAATTGATTGATGTGTTTGTTGCAAATTTGTTTGATCATTATATATATGAACTGTTGAATGGCGTAATGTTATCCAATTGCATTTCATCTGCTTGGTGAAATTGAAGGATCTTTTCCAATATAAAATTCATTACTAGTCTACTATTAAAAACTTTATGATTTAGATGGTTTTCTGTTACAAGGGTTCTAATCACTTTGAAAGGATGTTTTGAGTCTTCCATCAAATTTGACTAGGAAATTTAAGGATTGTCTTTATGGCATATCGAATTGCCTTCAAGCAATATGGAATCTGATGAATTCATGCTCGATATAATTGATGTGTTATGGACTAAACTTGTGGAACCTTGCGCTTTTTAAGTTCCATGCTCCCAATTTGGATTTTCCACTAAGGCATTTTCTCTCCTGACAGCCCAGAAAAGGTTGCTTTGAGATAAGGAAGAGAGGTGGAGAGAAGTTCATCAGTCTTCTGGTAATTGTTACCATAACACTATTTATAAACTGCCTATCATTTGTGTTTGTGTGTGTGTGTGTTAGGAAAGCTTATTTGCTTCCTTATATGCATTTTATATATGTTCACTATCTATATGTTATTTGAAAACAGAGGACACTAGCAGTCACAGACGTGTGTGATCTCCGTGAACCAGAAAAAGCACATATGTTTCATAAGAAGATAGTTCTAACTATTTAATAAGAATGTAAATGCCATTATGTCGATATAGGACCAAAAGGATGCACGACTCTTTCCATTTTTATAGTTGTTTCATTTAGGCTTGGCAATTATGCTTGGGCTAGTTCTGTCCGGGCTGAAGTCAGTAGGCTTGGCTTGGTTTGATCAGGCTTTGGGTTGGGCTTGAGTTTTTTCTTTTTGAAAATTTTAGGCTTTAAGTTGGATTCGAGCTCGGGCTGTCTAGTTTTGCCTGGCTTGAAGCCCGAACGTTTCAAGAAAAATGACATCAATTTTCAAGTTTTAAATTAAAAAAAATTGGGCTAGGCTTGGGCCTGGGCACTAATTTTTGGGGTGGCCTGTTCTATTGCCATTCCCAGTTAGATCTAGTTTATTGTAAGGAGTGGTGGACTATATGCACCCTTGTAGTAGAGAATTGGGCATTGGCTGGATTAGGTTGGGGACAAATATACTGTATCAATTTAAATGGCAGACAAGATAAAACCGATTTTATTATATGATGTCGAATGTTAAAAGAATTTTTGCTGATTATGCTTATAGTGGTTTATGTTGGCTTTGTATGTTTCTTGGTTCCTGCTACTGTGATCTACAATTTTATGCTATCTGAATATGATATGCAATTAGACATGCTTTCTCTCATTCATTTATTTCACCTTCTGTTTTCTTTTTTCCATTGAACACTGAAATTTAACTTCCATTTAAGTTGTTTTGCATTTTTGTTGAATGGTCATGTGGAGTCTGTTATATTTATTTCCTGCTAGAAGTTACTAACCTTAATGATATCTGGTATCTTGACTATTTTACATGATCTCTAACATATGCAGCAGATGAAACGGCCATTTCAGCGAATGAAGGAACTTGATATGGATCAAGTCATTTCAGATATAATTGACAAGATTATATGATCCCAATTAAAGGATGAGCATATGCCTGCAAGCCATAGGCTGCAAAGCATTTTTGTGGTAGCATTTGAAGTTACCAGCTGTATACTCAAAAGCAGGTGGTAGTACCAAATTCTATCGGCTTTGACATTCCCACTACTGTTAGGCTGTTTCCTTGTTCTGTTGATAATGGTTACTGAACTAGTCTTGACACATTTTTTGCATATTCTTGACTGGCTTATAGGTGAAGCAGTGCACACTTTGTTCACGAATTGATTTAATCTTGCAGCTTAAACCAAACTAATTGCATGCTTGGTTATTATTTCTCCTAAATCATGGAGTATCTCGAATATCTTATTATTGTTATTTCTCAATCGTTGCATCTAATCCAACTGCTGGAATCTATACATAATATTGTGAAAGCTAAATGGAGCTGTAACGCCATTTCTTGCGATTGAAGTTGCAGGTTGGTTTTTCCTATTCAATGGCTTCGATGTCTTTTAAACAGGAGGGCACATTCATGCTTAAGCGTTAACGGAAAAATCTGATTCAGGTCATTCTGATCAAGACTAATGTGAAAGTTGTGCATGATTTCTGTTTTGATATAGTTATTATCAGTATATAAAACTTGGTAGCTTAGAGCTTGTGGACGTGAAGGGTTCATGGATTCTGAGACGGTAATTTGGTCCCAGCATGTCTGAATTGTTGTTAACTGTGTCAATGAGTCATATGTCTAAACTAACATAGTTTAGAGGCTTACCAGGCAATTATTTTCATCCGCTATAAATCCTAGTACCAATTCGTAAAATAGAAAACTGCTCACAAAACTACAAGTTATTTTCCATTCCGTTGAAAACATTAGTTCGAGGTCCCAATGCAATCGTACGTAGACGTCGTCTTGATCGACCGCCATTATAGGGCCATCATGGACCACGCAACAGCCAAAGTCATTGTCGTTGAAACTCCAGCTACACTCGTGCTTGGATAACCCTTGTTGGTCTTACCATCAGCTGTCCCTTGATCATCCTCTGAAGGTCCATCAGCGGCTGGTCCATCGCTGGGTGCATCAGCGACTGGCGCGTCTGTGGGTGCATCAGCGACTGGCGCGCCTGTGGGTGCATCGGCTGTTGGTCCATCCGCAGGTGCTGGCGCGGGCGTCTCCGTTGGTGGTGCTTCTTTGGATGATGGTGCAGGAGCTTCAGCCGGAGACTCCTCGGGAGTTTCCGCTGGTGATGGTGGAGGCGACGGTGACTTTGTTGGAGCTCCTCCGGCACCATCAATCCCTGCGGCCTCAATAATGCCACTCACTTGGAGCACCGAAACGTTGTAAGGCTGGTTAGTCACGGACTTTATGAGTTGTGAAGTTTGAGAAGAGCCCTTCATTGCAGAGCCAAACATGATTCCATTTGGGGTTTTAGTAATGTTCACGAACCCTTGTTGATCGTCTGCAATACCACTTGCTTGGTACAAAGTGGTTACGGTGGTGATCTTCTTTGCTAGTTTTGAGATCTTTAATGGATCGTAGTAATCAAGGATTACATGTGCGCTAAGTATCCTCTTGAGAATGTCCTCTGGCTTCCCTGCGACACCGCCTGCCACACCGTTGTCCACGGCTAGGACAGTGACGGTGCTGCGGCTGTTGATTTCGTTGGCGAGGCCGGTTTGGCTGAGGATGTTGTTGAACGTGTCGAAGTCAGGGTAGTTGTTAAGAATCCTTGTAATGTTGAAGGCTGTTGAGGTAGAGACGTTGAGGCACAAGAAAACAAGGAAGAGGAGGGTCACAAACTTTGACTCCATCTTGGCTTCTTGGGTTATATTCCACAAAGCACCTAGCATGCATGGAGAACTTGGAGGCCCTTTTATACGATTGTTACTTGAGAAATTGGTGTACAAAGAGATATGGACTGGGATTGTTGGTTGAGAGTAATTCTCTGGTTCTATTAGTCATGGTAACTATTGATACTTAAGTGTGGAATTTACCTATATTTGGAAGGTTTTGAATGTTTTGTACCTTCTGCAAATAGCCTTTTCTTGTTTTTTGCCCTAAATATAGACAACTTTGCAACATCTTCTTGGTTAGTGTTAACTGTTATTGTAGATTATGTTGGTCAAGTCAGTCGTTAAATCAGTTATCTTCTCAAATCAAGGATTTATTTCTGCCCATTAATGGATGGAATTCTCAGAAGTTATGTTTAGAATCCGGTAAAATCAAACTTTTATTTTGACATAATCAAGTTCAAATCCCTACTTTGTCAATCGAAGCAGAGATGGGCATTTTTGACATAAACTCTCAAATTTCGTAGCTTGAAAGGTATTATCTCTATATCCAAGTCTACGTTTGGAATTGGAAGAACGCCATTACACCGTGAATGGAATGAATAGATTCATCCAAGAGCAGAAAATCTTTCGGAGTCTCAAAGAATGATATTATAAAGGGGTAAAATGCAATCTTTGTGTTATCTCCATGACACAGCTTAGTCCATGTGTTGGAGCTTCCAACACAACATGATAGTACCTCTCCAACTAGTGAGATGGGTTGACAATTTGATCGTGTTCAAACGCAGACGCTTGATATCTTAACCGTCACCATTCGTCACTTCTCTTACGCATCATTAATGTTAACTTTAACCTCATTTTTTAAAACCAACTTTTGATATTCAATTATCTGACATTATTTAGAAAATCCAAATCAGGATGAGATCCAATCCTAAGCACAGGGGAATAATTACAAAAATTTTTCTGTACTTAATTTTCTGAAAATTATGATTACTTAAATTTTATAAAATAATAACACATAAAGCATAATAAATTATTATTCGTAATTCGTATCGTATTCTGAAATTTGATTTCTTTTCTTTTCATTTTCCTCGAACCGTTTCTAAAATGAGCTCAACTTAACCAATGTAGTTGTATAAGCATTTGACTTCTAATAATATCCACACAAAGTATCGAGAGAACTTTACAATTATTGCAAAGAGAACTAGCCAAGGAGGCTAGCTATTTTGGAGTCAAAGCTCATTTATAATAAGTTTTAGATATTTTAGATATTTAATTTAAAAAATTATAATTTCAACTAAAAGTTGATTAGAATTATAATTTATTCTAATTAAGTATCAATTGTGCACAGCTAATCTATTACATTGGTCCTTATTTATCAAATATCGCACACTTTGTTGAATATAAATTGTAATCATAAATCATATTTAAGATTAGATAAATTAAATTATCTTAATTTATCTTTAACTCTCTAATTAAATAATTTATATTTATAAATCAAGATTAATATCTACCATCACATCACGACTACCTAAATATATAAGAATATCAAAGTGGTTTTGATTAACCTTTCTATGTATGATTTTTCAGTATAATTTAATCATTTTATTATACAATGTTTCGATTTCACAAAGACTGTGATATTAATGTGTATTTTATTTGAGTCCAATCATATTAGTTTTCCACCGTTAGCAATTGATTCAAATAATAACATTTGAAAACTAGTTTTAATGTATCATTTCACCTTGGTCAAGGATTTTTTGAATCAATACTAATCAAGATCAATAAAACATCAATACTAATCATGATTAATGGAACATTCTTTCAAATCACCTTAAGGTGATAAACCTATATTGATCACTCATCTATCTCCATATAGTTCATATTATATCTAATGACTACTGAATGAGTTACCCTTACCTAGAATGAGTCATAAGTATTATCAAAATATAACAATCCTATATGAGATAATTTTGGAGATTATTAAGTCAAAGGATTGGTTATACAATCCTCACTGCGAGAATTTCTATAGCCATAATAAATAATGTTTTAAATAGATTTTTCATATGGGGCCAGTTCAGTAAACTTGTTCTTTAACAAAAATTCATACGTTTGTTTAAGTATCTCCATACGTTAGTCTATGAGATCGACTATTTCCTTTTATGGAAGAAACATAACATATGCCAATCTTTTATACTCTATTAATATCCTGTGTTAATAGAATAATGACTAGGAAAAATTTAGAGATAATACATAATGCAATATGAATCTCATAATTATGATCTCATAAAAAATTTATTTACAATGTATATTTACCCCTATGTACTTTATCATATAAATCTAAATAAGTATAAGATAAATAATAC
>JAOSBM010000206.1:18116623-18126623 GCA_027568955.1 Erythroxylum tenue | reverse complement strand
GAAACCTTCAAACAAACGATGGAAGCATGTTACGTTCCATTCCATCCCATTATTAACCCTCAAACCAAACATAGCCTTAGAGTTTGCCTCTACAGTTTTGGGGGAGGTTAGTCCTTTAGGATATGACCTAAGAGTATCATTACTAGTAGGAGATTATGTGATAGTAAATAATGTAAGGAGGGGAATGTCAGTGAGGATTGGTGGAGTGGAGCTACCAGCTGACTTGATAATGATGGATTTAAGGGATTTTGATGTGATTCTTGAGATGAATTAGAGTCATCGGCTAACTAGAAAGTGATATTTGTGGGGATCACAGAGTGGTCCTAGCATGTATAATCTTGGTCACAACTGCTAGACGATAGATATTGGACAGTTGCGAGGCATTTCTAAGTCATATTATAAATACGAAGGAGATGAGTCCTAGATTAAAGGATGTTCTTGTGGTGAGGAAATTTTCAGAGGTATTCTTAGATTATTTACCAAGTTTACCGCTTTACCGAGAGATATATTTCACTATTAAGACTATGCCTGGGTTGCACCAATTTCTATTGCACCTTACAGGATGGCTACTGTTGAGTTACATGAGTTTAAAAGGAAGTTAAAGGAGTTGTTGAAAAAGGGCTTTATTAGACCGAGCACATCACCATAGGGAGCTCTAGTGTTGTTTGTGAAGAAAAAGGATGGTAGTATGAGACTATGTGTGGATTACCGACAGCTAAATATGGTGACAGTGAAGAATAAGAACCTATTGTCTAGGATAGTTGATCTTTTGGATCAGCTGAAGGGAGCCATCATATGTTCCAAGATTGACTTGAGATCTTGATAGTGGTAGTTGAGGATAGATGAGTCAAGTATTCGTAAGATAACTTTTCATACTTGATATGGACACTATAGGTTCCTAGTGATGCCTTTCGAGTTGACTAATGCAATAGCCACATTCATGGAATTGATGAACAAGACTTTTAGGAGTATTTGGACCAATTTATGATAGTGTTCATTGATGATATATTGGTGTATTCAAGAAGTAAAGAGAAGCATGAGAAACATTTTAGGATTGTGTTACAGATTCTAAAGGAGACAAAGTTGTATGCAAAGTTGAGTAAGTGCTAGTTTTGGATGGAGCGGATAGTTTTCCTTAGACATATGGTTCTTAAGAGGGAGTGATGCCTGCTCCTGTTAAGGTTAGGGTAATTATGGAGTGGGAACCGCCTAGAAATATATCAAAAAATAAGGAGTTTTCTAGGACTTGCTAGGTATTATTAGAGATTTGTAGAAGGATTTTCGACAATAACTAGCCCGTCACTAAAGAAAAGAGTTCAGTTTGAGTGGACTGATTAGTGTTACGAAAGTTTTGAGGAGTTTAAGCAAATATTAACTTCCAGCCCAATTTTTGGTGTTACCATCGGGTGCTGGAGATTTTGAGGTATATACTGATGCTTCGAGGATAGGTTTGGGGAGTGTATTGATGCAGCATAGAAGGGTGATAGCTTATGCCTCTCATTAGTTGAGATGTCATGAGTCAAATTATCCCACCTATGATCTAGAGTTAGTAGCAATTGTATATGCTTTTAAGATTTGGAGACATTATTTACATAGGGAGACATTTCAAATCCTTACAGATCATAAGAGCCTTAAGTATATCTTAACTCAGAGGGATTTAAACTTAAGGTAGAGAAGATGGATTGAGTTATTAAAGGATTACGATTGTGCTATTGATTACTATCAGGGGAAGGTTAATATAGTGGCTGATGCTTTGAGTAGGAAAAGCTCAAGCTGGCTAGTTTGAGTGGACACAATATGATATCATTAGTGGAGTTGAGGGCACTAGACATAAGATTGGAGATTGATTATAGGAGTGGTTTATTGGCAACATTACAAGTCCAACTAGATTTAGGTGATAGGATTAGAGAGGCTCAAACTCGGGATTCTTATCTGATGTGGATGAGAGAGAGAGTACAACAGAGGAGCGGGACCAACTTTTCAATAAGAGCAGACAAAGCTTTGGTGATTATGAGGCGAGTTTATGTACCGGATGTAGATAAATTATGAGAAGAGATTTTAAAGGAAGCTTATCGTACACCATATGCTATGCATCCTGGTACTACAAAAATGTATCGGAACTTGAGACCTTATTACTAGTGGCCAATAATGAAGAAAGATGTAACATAATTTGTGTTGAGATGTTTGACCTGTCAGTAGGTTAAGGCAGAACATCAGGCACTAACAGGAAAATTAAGACCTTTAGCCATTCCATCATGGAAGTGGGAGAAAATTTCAATTGATTTTGTGGAAGCATTACCAAGGACCAGATGTAGACATGATTCAGTTTGAGCGATTATGGATAGGTTGACTAAATCAGCTCATTTCTTACCTGTACAATAGATATATTCTTTAGATAGGCTTGCCAAGTTGTTTGTTGATGAGATTGTGAGGTTATATAGGATTCTAGTGTCTATTGTATCATATCGACATCCACAATTTATGAGTTTACAGACAACTTTAGGAACTAGGTTAAATTTGAGTACTGCATTTCACCCTCAATCGGATGGACAGTCGGAACATACGATTCAAACATTGGAGGATATGATGAGAGCTTATGTGTTGAACTTTGAGGGTGATTGGGATAGATATCTACCTTTAATGGAATTTGTGTATAACAATAGTTATCACTCTAGCGTTGGTATGGCATCATTTGAGGCATTACATGGCAGATGGTGTAGAGATCCGATATATTGGGATATAGAGGGAGCCAAATTATTAGAGGCATCAAAGTTGGTTCAAGAGACGATGGAGAAAATAACGATGGTAAGGCAATGCTTAAAGGCAGCTGAGGATCGGCAAAAGAAATATGCTAATCAACATTGTTGGTAGATGGAGTACAATGTTGGAGATATGGTATTTCTTCGAGTATCACCTTAGAGGGAAATTCTAAGGTTTGGTAAGGAAAGGGAAGTTATGTTCGAGATATATCAGGCCATATGAAATTGTACAACGTGTGGGGCCATTAACTTACAGATTAGCATTTCCACCAAAGTTATCACAGATTCATGATGTATTCCATGTGTCAATGTTGAGACAGTACCGATTAGATCCTAGTCATGTTATATTTAGGCCTGAGATCGAAGTTACAAATGACATGACTTATAAGGAGGAGCCAGTGGAGATATTGGATGGAGAAATTAAGAAATTAAGAAGACGGGAGATTCCGATGGTGCAATTTTTGTGGAGTCATCATCGTTCTCTTAAAGAGGTGACTTAGGAGGTAAAGGATGAAAGTCGACGTTAGTATCCTCATTTATTTGGATTGTCAAGTTCATTATTTAATTTTGAGGGTGAAATTCTTTTAATAGGGGGAGATTTGTAAAGCCTACTTAGTAATAAACAAAACTTACGCAATAGCGCAACCCATCCCACAAACCATTAAACATGCATATAAGACATCATCTGGAATTTTGAAGAGAACCAACAAAAGCAACAACTTCTTCATCTTTTCTCTCAATTGTTCCATATTGTAAGTGTGTCTAAATGTACCATTTTGTCCTGCATTTGACACTTTTCATATTTTTTTCTCTCAATGGGTTTGTTTTGGATCAAATTGGTGGGAGGGGTGGGGGTTATGGAGGTTGACAACCCTAAAGTGCCTTACACTTAGGTAAAAATTCCAGTAACTCTATTATGTTTTTTTGTGTGATTTTGATCATCCTATACTAGTTTATAGTTACATTGCATGTTGTGATTATTTGGGACAAAAATTGAAGTTGCATAAAGGGATAAAAATGGAGAAAATGTGGCTAGAATTGATAAAGAAGAGGAGGTAGGAGAAAAGGAGAGGGCAAAGAAGATGACATCTTTTGAAAATTTATTCTGCATGAAGGGGCAGAATAGGAAATGCAAAAAGTGAAAGGGTAAATCTGGAATTTACTTTCAAAGGGCATTTTTGGTATTAATTGAAATGGATGAGGAAAAATAGGACTTTTAATTAGTTAAGGGTATTTTAGTAATTATGGTGGTTAGGTTAGTAAGGATATTATTTTTATAATTAACAATAAAGTGGAAAAGGGAGTAATGTTGGATTATTAAATGTATTTGTGTTGAAATTTTTCATAAATTAGTCTAATTGAATTTTGTAAATGTCTAGGTCCGAAGGTCCAATTAAGGAGTAAATTGGACTATAAGTTAGTTGAGTTGGAAATCGAGGTAAGGATAACCTTGGATTTTACTATGAAAATATAATATCATTTTGTTATTAATAAATTATATTTTGAATTAGTCATTAATTAAATTAATGATTAATAATTACATACATGAATTATGTTCATTTTATTACACTAATAATTAACAAAGTCAAGGTGTTTCATGTTTATATGTTTATATTCCTTGCACAAGAGTTTTAACAAGGGGTAAGTTTCCTTGAAGTTGTTTAAACAACTTAAAAAATTTGCCTATTCTTCATCCATCTTGTCTTTCTTCTCTTTAGCTAGATATGGGATGGAAGGACAATATTCCTTGACCTTTTTTTTAGTTGATGTTAACCTTTAGTATTTGAGTGACCCTCAGTAGACACCTTCTTCTCTTTTTAGAGCTTTTCTCAGTTGTTTGGGTGACTACCATTACTTTCCTTATGATTCATCTCCGTTGTACTAGACAAACCCCCTTTTGGTCTGTATGCCATTGTCTTTGCTATTTAGTCAAGTTGAATCTCCAAGTTGTGTATAAAAGCATCCATTCTCTAATGTTTTGCTTTTGATTCCTGAATGAATTCCACTATCATCTCGTCCATACTAGGTTTCTTGGGCTATGGTGCTTGTTGATGGAACCAAATGGAGGGTTATTTCTCGTTTGGCCCTGATTTCTTTAAGAAAAGTTGGGGTGAGTCCTCCATCCTAGAATATACATGTAGTTATATAGATTATTTTGGGCTTTTAGAGCATTCCCCAAATAGTCCACATATTTGGGTTGTACAGCTTGACAATCTTGACGTTAATGCTCTAACCCGTACACCTCATACTGTATCACTCGATCTTTTAGAGCCATCATAAGTCTATTTATCTTTCTTCTCAATGCCTCTACTTGACTCATCAATTGTGTCATTGCGTCCACTTCGTACACTCCCGCTAGCTTATTGCCTCGTCCTTTAGATGAGCACCATTGGTAGTTTTCATGGCGATGTCTTCTATTAAGTCTTAGGCCACCTTTGGTGTCTTATTGTTGAGTTTTCAACCACCTACTACATCTATAGACTGCTATGTTCTTTAAGTTAGCCCATTGTAAAACGTTTGGATTTGCATCCAAAGCAATAAACCATAGTATGGGCATCTTTTTAGCATCACCTTGAATCTCTCCCATGTATCGTATAAAGATTTTACTTCAGCTTGAAAGTATAAGGAGTTGTCGTTCCTTAGTTTCGTAGTCTTTTTTGGTGGTAATTACTTCAACAAGAACTTCTCTGCCACTTGTTCCTATGTTTTCTATGAAAATCGTGGCATCAAATTCAACCATTGTTTGGCCTTCCCTCTAAAAGAAAATGGGAATAAACATAGCATGATGACATCATCATTAGCTTTGTTGATTTAAAAAGTGTCGTAGATCTTAAAAGTTAAAAAATCTTGTGAGCTAGACAGATAGCTTGCCACTATCATGGCAGTGGCCTAAAGGGTTTCCCAGCCTCTATCACGATCGTGCATAGGCCCATGATGGTGATAGAAGCCCCGTGTAGCACTCCCATAATCATGGCCAACCTCCATGTATCTAATATCTTCTCATATATTCACATTCCTATTTCCATACACTCATAAACACATCAAACACCTCTTGAAACATAAAATTAAGAGCAAATTCTTGCTCTATACCAATCAAACACTTAAAACATATAATCACACTAACAATAACATAATGCTAAGTCTATACATATGATAATCATATAAGAAAATAGTTAAAAACACATTTAAACACCTAGAAAGTATACTATATGGTAAACCTATCATATGTTAAAATGAAGTTGATGTCCCTTCCCTTAGTGATATGAAATTGCAGAATATAAAAAGCTTACCTAAGAATTTTCTTGATTCACCACTTGATCTTCAACTAAGAAGAAGATTCAAACAAGAAGAGAAGAACGAAGTTTGTTTCAAAATATTTTTATCCCAACCCTTAAGAACATGCATAATCCAATTCATTCAAATTATGAATTGAACGACACAAGATTGAAAGAAGAACAACAAATAAAGATGCCGCTAATTGATGAAACAAAATCAATTAGATAAGTCACATACAAAGAATGAAAATCGTGCAATGCATTCTAATTATTCAACAAGAATAATATTAAGGATAAACCTTACAAAATAATGTCATAAATTTGTGTGCCCTAGTGATAACCGAACCTCCCTATATATAGAAGAGGGGTTGATCGAAAATTAAGGAATAGGAATTACCTTACACCTATAATTACTTAGCCTACTAGGAAACTGTCTTTTAGGAAATAAGATCTACTAGGAAACTGCCTTTTAGGAAATAAGATCTACTAGGAAACTAACTTTTAGGAAGCAAGATCTACTAGGAAACTAAATTTTAGGAAACAAGATAATAGGAATTTAACTTGTATGAAACAATATCTACTAGGAAACTAACTTTTAGGAAACAAGACCTACTAGGAAACTAACATGTAGAAAACAAAAGACCTTATAGGATTTGGTCAACTGTCCCTTACAAAGAAGGGAACCTACTAATAATAAATTTAGCGGGCCTTATTTTTCAAGTTGGATTGGCCCAACTTCCTTAAGACTTATTAAGTGGACTTGCTTGGACTCCTTAATTGAAGCAACTTGGACCTAGGCTTGAGAATGAGCTTTTTTAATTAAATTATTCAAAGCCCTTTGCATCCTTTTGGTCTTAGCCCTTGTCATAGGCCCAACCATACCGACAAGTGGATGCCACATCACTAGTCCCTTAATCCATATCATTCCCTCCTTCCTCAGAAAGATTCATCCTTAAATCCAATAGATCTTTGCCAAGGAGTTCATTTACTTGACATTGCAGTTCTTTTGTCTCCTCAGGTTTGGCTCAATAAGTTGGTCGGTTGGGAATGCTTGAACCAAGTAGGAAATCGATTTGGTGCTTGATTTCTCGAAGTGGTGGAAGCCCCTTTGGCATCTCCTCAGGGAAGATTTCCCCATAATCTTGCAAAATGTTTTTAACCTCAGTAGGTAAATCACTAGGTAGTTCATTAGTAGCAAAGCAGTTTTCTTTATAAATCATAAGTTTAAAAGGTGTATCTACATCTCTCACACATCACATAAAAGATGCCTTTTTTCTCACTAGCTTTTGACTTTTCACTCTTTCATTTAACTATTGCTTCCTTTTTTTCTCTCCCCTCACTTAACTTTTGTAGCTCAGCTTATCTTTTCTCTCTCTCTTTTCTCAATTTGATTTGTGCACCTACAATCTCTTTAGGGGAAAGGGGTTTAAAGTACATGTCCTATCATCCATTACAAAAGAATACTTGTTAGTATATCCATCTTTATTCGTGCACCTATCAGACTCCCATAGACGCTTTAACAATATGTGACATCCACTCATAGGTATAACATCATAAAGCACCTTATCTTAATACTTACCAATAGATAAATGAATAAGTGCTTGACGTTTTATCTTTACCTCACCTCTATCATCTCACCATTGCAACTTGTAAGGATGAGGATGTCGTGTAGTAAGTACCGATAACCTAGCAATAAGATGCTCACTAACATAGTTAGTACAACTACCTCCATCAATAATCATAAGGCATACCTTATTCTTAACTAAACATCTCATATGGAAGATGTTAGTACGTTGCTCATCACCTGGCTTTGGTGAGATTTGCGTATTCAAGGTTTGGACTATCACCAATGATTCATTAGACCCCTCAGCCTTGAATTCATCATCAAAGTCATCCCCCTCAACACCTTCTTCCTTGTCGCTTTGAGTCAATGGAGGCATATCATCACACTTATGATCACTAATGTAAGTCCCATCCTTTAACAATATAAACACCTTTTGGTTAGGACATTGTGATGCGATATGACCCTTACCTAAACACTTAAAGCATGTGACAGGTTTTGACTAGTTTCGGTGTTGACCTAAGTATAAAGAACTAGCCTTAGACTTAGTAGGTTTAATGGACATATTTTTATTGGCACTGGGGTTAAGCGAATTCCTAACCCTATTGTTTCCCTATTTATTTTACCGCTAGTGTGCATTGTTAGGTTAAGCCTTTACATAAAAAGAGGTAGAAGCATTCTCCTTCATATGTCTCTTAGTAGTCATGGCTTTCTCTAACAAATTATCGATATCAATGTACCCTTGCATCTTAAATCTCTAGCCAATTGGTCAATTCAACCCTTCAAGAAAGCAGGCTAAAGTAGTCGATTCATCATCTTTAGTGCCAACTTTGATTTTCAATGCCTCCAACTCTTGAAAGTATTCAGCTATAGTTTGACTATCTTGCTTTAGTTCCTATACCCTGTTATTCAATTCACGAAAATAGGCACTTGGAACATACTTCTTCCTCATTATGGCACTTAGTTCGCGCCAAGACGAAATAGAGGGTTCCTCATTCCTTCTACGTTTATGCACTCCACCAAATAGCAACATAATTTTGGAATTCAATAACAACTAGCTTAATTTTCTTTTTTTTTAGAAAAATTATGGACGTCGAAAATCCTTTCTACTTTCAATTCCTAATTTAAGTAAGCTTCAGGATCAAATTTTCCATGAAATTAAGGAATTTTCAACTTAATAGATCCCAAATTACTATACACTTTTTTACCTTGTCCATAAGTGTGGTTGGAAGTTTCAATTTCTTCCTCAAATTCTTTTTGATATTTATTGTTCATAGAAGCTTTGCTTGCATTCATGTTGTTCATGGACTCCTTAATGTTTTTAATCTCATCTCCTAATTATGTCATTTGTTTTACCAATGCCGTCGATAAGTCGTTACTGTTGGGCTCCACGATGTCCCTTTTGGCGTGAGCTAAGTTAGCCTCAAGTTTGGCCTGTCTCCTCTTTATTGCTTCATCAGACGTGATACCTGCAAAATGAAAACCTCACACCCTCTTTTGTTTATTTTCGAACCACTTCCCTTGTGTTATAACCTGGAGCTACTCTCAACCTAAGTGTTTCACTCTTTAATAAGCTTTTACAATCGGATGTAAAATAAAAACTCGGCCTTTTACCACTCGTTCCTTGTTATCTTCTTGAGTGAAATGAATAATAAATGCTAATTCTCAGGAAAAGTAGCACAAAGAAACAAGTTAGGAGATCAAAGACCAAGAATGGCTCAAATATAATTTGAAACAATAATCTATAACAAGAAATTAGATTAGAATATGTCACAAATTGGCACAATTTCAGGTAAGGGTATTTTGATAATTTTTTGAGGAGTAAAAATATGCAATATGGGTGTTAATCAAAAGATCTCGTCGGGTACTATCAAATTGATGTATAACACATTCTCAAATTCCTCACGACTAAAAGGATATGGAAATTTTAAGCTATCATACCTAAAAAGGAAACAATTTCTAAGGCAAATAGGATTGACTAAACGATATGGAAAGTAAGACTTCATTCCTCACAAGTAAAGTACCTTCTAAATCGATAATACCTTTCACAATTAGGAAACTTAGTTTCATTCACAAAAGGAAACTTTCCAAGAACACAACTTTTTTTCTTTTTTCTTTTTTTTTCTTTTTTTCATTTTTGTTTTGTTTTGTTATTTTGTAAAGCAAAGAAGGATAAAACTTCATAAAGAAAATTGTGATGAAATTAAATTTGGACAGGAAATTGGAAACATCAAAAGACAAAATTCATGACACAAAAGAAATCAACCAAGAAACAATTCAAGATTGATTAAGAACTCCAAGAATGCAAATTCAAAAAGTATGAAATTATTTGTTGGATCGGAAAAAGAAAACATGCTTTGTTTGGAAAAACGGTAGATTTCAAAACTTTTAAGAAATCATTACTT
>JAOSBM010000206.1:18103107-18116523 GCA_027568955.1 Erythroxylum tenue | reverse complement strand
CACAGAAGAAACGTAAGAACTGGAAAACAGAGAAGAAGTGTAAAACACAGAAACGAGCACAAAGCACAAAAGAAGTGGAGAAACACAGAAGAAATGCAAAACACAGAAAAAGCGCAAAACGTAAAAGAAGCGCAAAACACAAAAGAAGTGGAGAAACATAGAAAAAGCTCAAAACACTGAAGAAGTGGAGAAACACAGAAGATGCGCAAAACACAGAAGATGCGCAAAACACAGAAGAAGTGGAGAAACACAGAAGAAGTGGAGAAACCTTCAAGAAGCGCAAAACATAGAATAAGCACAAAACACGGAAGAAGCGCAAAGCACAGATGAAGTGGAGAAACACAAAAGAAGCGCAAAACATAGAAGAAGCGCAAAACATAAAAGAAGTGGAAAACACAGAGTAAGCACAAAACGCAACAGAAACGCAAAACATAGAAGAAACACAAAACATAGAAGAAGGAAAAAACACGAAGAAGTTGAAAACACAGAAAAATCTCAAAACATAGAAGAAGTGAGGAAACACAGAAGAAGCGCATAACACAGAAGAATCGCAAAACACAGAAGATGCACAAGTCATAGAAGAAATGGAGAAACACAGAAGAAGCGCAAAATACAGAAGCAGTGGAGAAGCACAGAAGATGCGCGAAATTCAGGAAAAGTGGATAAACACATAAGAAGCACAAAACACAGAAGATGGGCAAAACACAGAAGATGCGCAAAACACAAAAGAAGCACAAAATACAGAAGAAGTGGAAAACGCAGAAGAAGTGGAGAAACACAGAAGAAGTGCGAAACTCATAAGTAGCGCAAAACGCAGAAGAAGCGCAAAACACAGAAGAAGTCAAGAAACACAGAAGAAGCGCAATACTCAGAAGAAGTGGAGAAACACAGAAGAAGCGCAAAACATAGAAGACCAGCAAAACACAGAAGATGCACAAAAAACACATGGAGAAAAATAGAAGAAGCGCAAAACATAAAAGAAGTGGAGAAATGCAGAAGAAATGCAAAACACAGAAGAAGTACAAAACACAGAAGATGCGCAAAACACAGAAGAAGCGCAAAACACATTAAGAGTGGAGAAACACAAAAGAAGCGAAAAACAGAAAAGAATCGCAAAATACAGAAGAAGTGGGAAAACACAGAAGAAACGTAAAACGCAGAAGAAGTGGGAAACACAGAAGAAGCGAAAAGCACGGAAGAAGCACAAAACAAAGCAAAGAAGAAGCGCAAAATACAGAAGTAGTGGAGAAACACAGAAGAAGCACAAAGCACAGAAAATGTGCAAAACACAAAAAAATGGAGAAACACATAAGAAGTGCAAAACACAGAAGATGCGCAAAACACAAAATAGGCGCAAAACACAAAAGAAGCGCAAAATACAGAAGAAGTGGAGAAACACAGAAGAAGCGTAAAACTCATAAGAATTACAAAACGCAGAAGAAGAACAAAACATAGAAGAAGTGAAGAAACATAGAACAAGCGCAAAACACAAAAGAACTGGAGAAACATAGAAGAAGCCCAAAACACAGAAGATGCGCAAAACACAGAAGAAATGCGAAACACACAATGAGTGGAGAAACATAGAAGAAGCACAAAACACAGAAGATGCACAAAACACATAAGGAGTGGAGAAACACAAAAGAAGCGCAAAACACAGAAGATGTGCAAAACACACAAGGAGTGGAGAAACACAGAACAAGCAGAAAACACAAAAGAAATGCAAAAAATAGTAGAAGTGGACAAACACAGAAGAAGTGCAAAACACAGAAGAAGTGAAAAACACAGAAGCAGTGGAAAACACAGAATAAGCGCAAAACACAGAAGAAGCACAAAAAACATAAGAAGCACAAATCACAGAAGAAGCGCAAATTATAGAAGAAGTGGAGAAACACAGAAGAAGCGTAAAACACAGAAGATGCGCAAAACACAGAAGAAGTGGAGATACATAGAAGAAACGCAAAACACAGAGCAAGCATAAAACACAAAAGAAGTGGAGAAACATAGAAGAAGCGCAAAACACAGAAGAAGCGTAAATCATAGAAAATGCGCAATACATAGAAGATGCACAAAACACAGAAGAAGTGGAGAAACACAGAAGAAGCGCAAAACACAGAGAAGCTTAAAACATAGAAAAAGTGCAAAACATTAAAGAAGTGGAGAAACACAAAAGAAGCGCAAAACACAGAAGAAGCGGACAGACATAGAAGAAACGAAAAACACAGAAGAAGCGTGAAAAACAGACGAAGTGGAGAAACACAGAAGAAGCACAAAACATAGACGAAGCTTAAAACACAGAAAAAGCGTAAAACACTGAAGAAGTGGAGAAACATAGAAGAAGCATAAAAAAAAGAAGCGGACAAACGTAGAAGAAACCGAAAATACAAAAGAAGTGGAGAAACACAGAAGAAGCACAAAACATAGGAGAAACGTAAAACACAGAAGAAGTAGAGGAACACAGAAGAAGCGCAAAACACAGAAGAATCACAAAAGCTAGAAGATGCGCAAAACACAAGAGAAGCAAAAAAACACAAAAGAAGTGGAAAAACACAGAACAAGCGCAAAACATGAAAGAAGCACAAAACACAGGAAAAGCGCAAAACACAGAAGAAGTGGAGAAACACAGAAGAAGCGTAAAATACAGAAGAAGTTGAAAACACAGAAGAAGTGGAGAAACACAGAAGAAGCGCAAAACACAGAAGAATCGCAAAACACAGAAGAATCGCAAAACACAGGAGAAGCAAAAAACACAAAAGAAGTAGAAAAACACAGAACAAGCGCAAAACATGGAAGAAGCACAAAACACAGGAAAAGCGCAAAACACAGAAGAAGTGGAGAAATACAGAAAAAGCGCAAAACACAAAAGAAGCGCAAAACACAGAAGATGCGCAAAACACAGAAGATGTGGAAAAACACAGAAGAAGCCGAAAGCATAGAAGAAGTGGAGAAACACAAAAGAAGCACAAAACATAGAAGATGTGGAAAAACACAGAAGAATCGCAAAATATAGAAGAAGCACAAAACACAGAAAAAAGGCAAAACACTGAAGAAGTGGAGAACGCAGAAGAAGCTCAAAACACAGAAGAAGTGGAGAAACACAAAAGAAGCGCAAAACAAAGAAGATGCGCAAAACACAGAAAAAGAGAAAAACATAGAAGAAGCGGAGAAACATAGAAGAAGCGCAAAACACAGAAGAAACATAAGAACTGGAAAACACAAAAGAAGTGTAAAACACAAAACAAGCACAAAACACAGAAGAAGTGAAGAAACACAGAAGCAGCGCAAAAACACAGAAAAAGTGCAAAACGCAAAAGAAGCGCAAAACACAGAAGAAGTGGAGAAACATAGGAGATGCGCAAAACACAGAAGATGTGGAGAAACACAGAAGAAGTGCAAAACACAGAAGATGCGCAAAACACAGAAGAAGTGGAGAAACCCTGAAGAAGCACAAAACACAAAAGAAGCACAAATCACAGAAGAAACACAAAACACAGATGAAGTGGAGGAACACAAAAGAAGTGCAAAACATAGAAGAAGCCCAAAATACAAAAGAAGTGGAAAACACAGAGTAAGCACAAAACATAGAAGAATCGCAAAACATAGAAGAAGCGCAAAACACAGAAGAAGGGAAAAACACAGAAGAAGTTGAAAACACAGAAAAATAACATAACATAGAAGAAGTGGTGAAACACAGAAGAAGCGTAGAACACAAAAGAATCGCAAAACACAGAAGATGCGCAAATCATAGAAGAAATGGAGAAACACAGAAGAAGCGTTAAACACAAAAGTAGTGGAGAAACACAGAAGACGCGCAAAACATAGAAGATGGGCAAAACACAGAAGAAGCTCAAAATACAGAAGAAGCGGAGAAACACAGAAGACGCGCAAAACATAGAAGATGGGCAAAACACATAAGATGCGCAAAACACAAAAGAAGCGCAAAATACAGAAGAAGTGGAAAACCCAAAAGTAGTGAAGAAACACAAAAGAAGCGCAAAACACAAAAGACCAGCAAAACACATAAGATGCGCAAAACACAGAAGAAGCGCAAAACACACAAAGAGTGGAGAAACATAGAAGAAATGCAAAACATACAAGGAGCGGAGAAACACAGAAGAAGTACAAAACACAGAAGAAGCTCAAAACACAGAAGAAGCGTAAAGCAGAGAAGAAGCGCAAAACACACTAGGAGTGGAGAAACACAAAAGAAGTGGAGAACAAAAAACAATCGTAAAACATAGAAGAAGTGGGAAACACAGAAGAAGCGCAAAACACGGAAGAAGCGCAAAGCACAGAAGATGTGCAAAACACAAAAAAGTGGAGAAATACATAAGAAGTGCAAAACACAGAAGATGCACAAAACACAAAACAGGCGCAAAACACAAAAGAAGCGCAAAATACAGAAGAAGTGGAGAAACAAAGAAGAAGGGCGAAACTCATAAGAAGTGCAAAACGCAGAAGAAGCGCAAAAAATAAAAGAAGTGGAGAAACATAGAACAAGCGCAAAACACAGAAAAATTAGAGAAACACAGAAGAAGCCCAAAAGAGAGAAGATGCGCTAAACACAGAAGATGTGGAAAACACAGAAGAAATGAAAAACACACAAAGAGTGGAGAAACATAGAAGAAGCGCAAAACACACAAGGAGGGGAGAAACACAAAAGAAGCGCAAAATACAGAAGATGTGCAAAACACACAAGGAGTGGAGAAACACAGAAGAAGCGGAAAACACAAAAGAAACGCAAAACACAGATGAAGTGTAGAAACATAGAAGAAACGCAAAACACAGAAGAAGTGAAAAACACAGAAGAAGTGGAAAAAATAAAATAAGCGCAAAGCACAAAAGAAGTGGGGAAACACAGAAGAAGCACAAAACACAAAAGAAGCACAAATCACAGAAGAAGAGCAAAACATAGAAGAAGTGGAGATACACAGAAGAAATGCAAAACACAGACCAAGCGTAAAATGCAAAAGAAGTGGAGAAACACAGAAGAAGCGCAAAACACAGAAGAAACGCAAATCATAGAAGATGCGCAATACACAAAAGATGCATAAAACACAGAAGAAGTGGAGAAACACAGAAGAAGCGCAAAATACAAAAGAAGTGGAGAAACACAAGAAGCGCAAAACATAGAAGCAGCTTAAAACACAGAAAAAGCGCAAAACACCGAAGAAGTGGAGAAACATAGAAGAAGCGCAAAACATAGAAGAAGCGGACAAACATAAAAGAAACGAGAAACACAGAAGAAGCGCAAAACACAGAGGAAGTGGAGAAACACAGAAGAAGCACAAAATATAGACGAAGCTTAAAATACAGAAAAAGCGCAAAACACTAAAGAAGTGGAGAAACATAGAAGAAGCGTAAAAAAATGAAGCGGAAAAACATAGAAGAAACGCAAAACACAAAAGAAGTGGAGAAACACAGAAGAAGCGCAAAACACAGGAGAAGCGCAAAACACAGAAGAAGTGGAGGAACACAGAAGAAGCGCAAAACACAGAAGAATCGCAAAAGACAGAAGATGCGCAAAACACAGGAGATGCGAAAAACAAAGAAGAAGTGAAAAAATACAGAAGATACACAAAACATGGAAGAAGCAGAAAACACAGGAAAAGCAGAAATCACAGAAGAAGTGGAGAAACACAGAAGAAACGCAAAATACAGAAGAAGTGGAGAAACACAGAAAAAGCGCAAAACATAGAAGAATCGCAAAAGATAGAAGATGCGAAAAACATAGAAGAAAAGCAAAACACAAAAGAAGTGGAAAACACAGAGTAAGCACGAAACATAAAAGAAGTGGAGAAACACAAAAAAAGCGCAAAACACAGAAGATGCACAAAATACAGAATATGTGGAAAAACACAAAAGAAGCGCAAAACATAGAAGAAGTGGAGAAACACAAAAGAAGCGCAAAACACAGAAGATGTGGAGAAACACAAAAGAAGCGCAAAACATAGAAGAAGCACAAAACACAGAAAAAGAGCAAAACACAGAAGAAGTGGAGAAACACAGAAGAAGCGCAAAACACAGAAGAAGTGAAGAAACACAAAAAAAGCTCAAAACACAGTAGATGCGTAAAACAAAGAAAAAGAGCGAAACACAAAAGAAGCGGAGAAACACAGAAGAAGCACAAAATACAGAAGAAACATAAGAACTGGAAAACACAGAAGAAGTGTAAAACACAAACAAACACAAAACACAAAAGAAGTGGAGAAACACAGAAGAAGCGCAAAACACAGAAAAGCGCAAAACGCAAAACAAACGCAAAACATAGAAGAAGTGGAGAAACATAGAAGATGCGCAAAACACAGAAGAAGTGGAGAAACACAGAAGAAGTGCAAAACACAGATGATGCGCAAAACACAGAAGAAGTGGAGAAACGCTGAAGAAGCGTAAAACATAGAATAAGCACAAAACACAGAAGAAGCGCAAAACACAGATGAAGTGGAGAAACACAAAAGAAGCGCAAAACACAGAAGAAGCCCAAAACACAAAAGAAGTGGAAAACACAGAGTAAGCACAAAACCCAGAAGAAGCGCAAAACATAGAAGAAGCATAAAACACAGAAGAAGGGAAAAACACAGAAAAATCGCAAAACATAGAAGAAATAGGGAAACACAGAAGAAGCGCAAAATACAAAAGAATCGAAAAACAAAGAAGATGCGCAAATCATAGAAGAAATGGAGAAACACAAAAGAAACACAAAGCAGAGAAGAAGCGTAAAATACAGAAGCAGTGGAGAAACACAGAAGACGCGCAAAACACAGAAGATACGCAAAATACAGGAAAAGTGGGGAAACACATAAGAAGCGTAAAACACAGAAGATGCGTAAAACACAAAAGAAGAGCAAAATAACAAAGAAGTGGAAAACTCAGAAGAAGTGGAGAAACACAGAAGAAGCGCAAAACTCAAAAGAAGTGGAGAAACACAGAAGAAGCGCAAAACACAGAATACTAGCACAACACAGAAGATGTGCAAAACACAGAAGAAATGCAAAACACACGAAGAGTGGAGAAACATAGAAGAAGGGAAAAACGTACAAGGAGTGGAGAAACACAGAAGAAGTGCAAAACACAGAGAAGCGCAAAACACAGAAGATGCACAAAACACAGAAGAAGCACAAAATACAGAAGAAGCGCAAAACAAACTAGGAGTGGAGAAACAAAAAAGAAGCGGAAAACAAAAAACAATGGGGAAACACAAAAGAAGCGCAAAACACAGAAGAAGTGGGAAACACAAAAGAAGCACAAAACGTGGAAGAAGCGCAAAACAAAACAGAGAAGAAGCGCAAAATACAGAAGTAGTGGAGAAACATGGAAGAAGCGCAAAGCACAGAAGATGTACAAAACATAAAAAAAAGTGGAGAAATACATAAGAAGCGCAAAACACAAAACAGGCGCAGAACACAGAAGAAACGAAACTCATAAGAAGTGCAAAACACAGAAGAAGCGCAAAACACAGAAGTAGTGGAGAAACATAGAACAAGCGCAAAACACAGAAGAACTGGAGAAACACAGAAGAAGCCCAAAACACAGAAGATACGCAAAACATAGAAGATGCCCAAAACACAGAAGAAACGAAAAACATACAAAGAGTGGAGAAACATAGAAGAAGCGCAAAACACAGAAGATGTGCAAAACACTTAAGGAGTGGAGAAACACAAAAGAAGCGAAAAACACAAAAGAAACGCAAAACACAGAAAAAGTGGGGAAACACAGAAGAAGCGCAAAACACAGAAGAAATGAAAAACACAGAAGAAGTGGAAAACACAGAACAAGGGCAAAACACAAAAGAAGCACAAAAAAGAGAAGAAGCCCAAATCATAGAAGAAGTGCAAAATATAGAAGAAGTGGAGAAACACAAAAGAAGCGTAAAACACAGAAGATGCGTAAAACACAGAAGAAGTGGAGATACACAGAAGAAACGCAAAACACAGAGCAAGCTAAAACACAAAAGAAGTGAAGAAACACAGAAGAAGAGCAAAACACAGAAGAAACGCAAATAATAGAAGTTGCGCAATACATAGAAGATGCAAAAGAAGAAACGCAAAAATACACAAAAAGTGGAGAAACACAGAAGAAACGCAAGACACAGAAGAAGCGCAAAACACAGAAGAAACCACAAAACACATAAAAAGCGCAAAACACAAAAAAATTTGCAAAACACAGAAGATGCATAAAACACAAAAGGCGCGCAAAACACAGAAGAAATGGAGAAACAAAGAAGCGCAAAACACAGAAAAAGCGGAGAAACACAGAAGAAGATCAAAACACAAAAGAAGTGAAACACATAAGAAAGGAAAAACACGTAAGATGTGAAAAACACACAAAAAAAGCAAACCACAGAAGAAGTGGAGAAACATAGAAGAAGCGCAAAAGACAAAGGAAGCGCAAAACACAGAAGAAGCGCAAAACATAGAAGTGGAGAAACACAAAAGAAGAGCAAAACACAGAAGTTGCGCAAAACACAGAAGATGTGGAAAAACACAAAAGAAGCGCAAAACATAGAAGAAGTGGAGAAACACAAAAGAAGCGTAAAACAGAGAAGGTGCGCAAAACATAGAAGATGTGGAAAAACACAGAAGAAGCGCAAAACATAGAAGAAGCAGAAAGCACAGAAAAAGAGCAAAACACAGAAGAAGCAGAGAAACATAAAAGAAGTACAAAACAGAGAAGAAGTGGAGAAACACAAAAGAAGTGCAAAACAGAGAAGATGGGCAAAACACAGAAAAAGAGCAAAACACAAAAAAAGCGGAGAAACACAGAAGAAGCGCAAAACACAGAAGAAAAGAAAGAAATGGAAAACACAGAAGACGTGTAAAACACAAAACAAGCACAAAACACAAAAGAAGTGGAGAAAAACATACGGAGTGCAAAACACAGAAAAACGTAAAACGCAAAAGAGGCGTAAAACACAGAAGAAGTGGAGAAACATAGAAGATGCGCAAATCACAGAAGATGCGTAAAACATAGAAGAAGTTGAGAAACACAGAAGAAGCACAAAACACAAAAGATGCGCAAAACACACAAAGAGTGGAGAAATATAGAAGAAGCGCAAAACACAGATGAAGAGCAAAACACAGAAGGTGCGTAAAAACACCCAAGGAGTGGAGAAACAGAGACGAAACGCAAAACAAAGACGAAGCGCAAAACACAGAAGAAGCGCAAAATGCACAAGGAGTGGAGAAACACAGAAGAAGTAGAAAACACAATAGAAACGCAGCAAACAGAAGAAGTGGAGAAACACAGAAGAAGCTCAAAACACAGAAGAAGTGCAAAACACAGAAGATGCGCAAAACACAAAAGACGCGTAAAACACAAAAAAATTGGAGAAACACAGAAGAAATGCAAAATGCAGAAGAAGCGGAGAAACACAGAAGAAGCGCAAAAGATAGAAGAAGCGTAAAATACAGAGTAAGCGCAAAACACAGAAGAAGTGAAAAATATAGAAGAAGCGCAAAACACAAAAGAATGGAAAAACACGGAAGAAGTGGAAAACACAAAAAAGCGTAAAACATAGAAGAAGTGGGGAAACACAGAAGAAGCACAAAACATAGAAGAAGTGGAAAACACATAAGAAGCGCAAAACACGAAAGAAACGCAAAACATAGAAGAAGTGGACATACACAGAAGAAGTGCAAAACACGGAAGAAATGGAGAAGCAAAGAAGAAGCACAAAACACAGAAGATACGCAAAACACAGAGGAAGTGGAGAAGCAAAGAAGAAGTGCAAAACTCAAAAGAGGTGGAGAAACACAGAAGAAGTGCAAAACAAAGAAGAAGTGAAGAAACACAGAAGAAGCGCAAAAAATAGAAGAAGCGCAAAACACAAAACATGGGCAAAATGCACAAGAAGTGAAAAAACACAAAAGAAGCGCAAAACACAGAAGAAGTGGAGAAACACAGAAGATGACCAAAACACAAAAGAAGTGGAAAAACACAGAAGAAACGCAAAACAAAAAAGATGCTCAAAATGCAGAAGAAGTGGAGAAACACAGAATAAGCGCAAAACACAGAAGAAACACAAAACACAGAAGAAGCGTAAAACACAGAAGAAGTGGAGAAACACAGAAGAAGCGCAAAACACAGAAGAAGCGCAAAACAGAGAAGAAGAGGAGAAACAGAGATGAAGCGCAAAACACAGAACATGTGAAAAACACAGAAGAAGTGTAAAACACAGAAGTAGTGCAAAACACAGAAAAAGCGCAAAACACAAAAGAAGTGAAGAAACACGGAAGAAGCGCAGAACACAAAAGACGTGCAAAACACGAAAGAAGGGGAGAAACCCAAAAGAAGCACAAAATACAGAAGAAGTGGAGAAACACAGAAGAAGCGCAAAAAACAAAAGAAGCGTAAACACAGAAGATGTGCAAAACACAGAAGTGGAAAACGCAGAAGAAGTGGAAAACACAGAAGAAGCGCAAAACACAGAAGATGCGTAGAACACAGAATAAGTGCAAAACAAGGAAGAAGCACAAAAACACAGAAGAAGTGGAGAAAGACAGAAGAAGCGCAAAACACAGAAAAGGTGGAGAAACACAGAAGAAGAGCAAAACACAGAAGAAGTGAAAAACACAGAAGAAGCGTAAGACACAGAAGAAGCGCAAAACATAGAAAAAGCGCAAAACACAGAAGGAGTGAAAAACATAGAAGAAGTGGAAAACACAGAAAAAGCGCAAAACACAGAAGAAGTGGAGAAATAGAGAAGAAGCGGAAAACACAGAAGAAGTGTAAAACACAGAAGAAGTGGAGAAACATAGAAGAAGTGCAAAACACAGAAGAAGCTCAATACACAGATGAACCTCAAAACATAGAAGATGTGGAGAAGCGCAAAAAATGCGCAAAACATAGATTATGTGGAGAAACGCTGAAGAAACGCAAAACGCAGAAGATACGCAAAACACAGAAGAAGCGCAAAAACACATACAAGTGGAGAAACATAGAAGAAGCGCAAAACACAGAAGAAGTCAAAAACACATAAAAAGTGGAAAACACAGAAAAAACACAAAACACAGAAGAAGTGGAGAAATACAGAAGAAGCACAAAACGCAGAAGAAGTGTAAAACACAGAAGAAAGGCAAAACCCATATGAAAGCCAAAATATAGAAGAAGCACAAAACACAAAAGAAGTGGAGAAACACAGAAAAAGTGCAAAACACAGATGAAGTGGAGAAAAACAGAAGAATCGCAAAACACAAAAGAAGTGGACAAACACAGAAGAAACGCAAAACACAGAAGTGGTGGAGAAACACAGCATAAGCGCAAGACACAAAATAAGTGCAAAACAGGGAAGAAGCGCAAAACAAAGAAGAAGCGCAAAACACAGAAGAAGTGGAAAAACACAGAAGTAGTGAAAAAACACATAATAACCGCAAAACACAAAAAAACCACAAAACGCAGAAGAAGCGCAAAACACAGAAGAAGCGCAAAGTACAGAAGAAGCGCAAAGCACAGAAGAAGTGAAAAAACACAGAACAAGTACAAAACACGGAAGAAGCCCAAAACACAGAAGAAGTGTAAAAGAAAGAAGAAGTAGAGATACATAGAAGAAGCGAAAAGCATAGAAGAAGAGAGGAAACATAGAAGAAGTGCAAAACACAGAAGAAGCGCAAAACCAAGAAGAAACGCAAAACACAGAGGAAGCACAAAACATAGAAGAAGCACAAAACACAGAAGAAGTAGAAAAACACAGAAGAAGTACAAAACACAGAAGAAGCCCAAAACATATAATAAGTGTAAAACAAAGAAGAAGTGGAGATACATAGAAGAAGCGCAAAACACAAAAGAAGAGGAGAAACACAGAAGAAGCGCAAAACACAGAAGAAGAGGAAAACACAGACTAAGCGTAAAACAAAGAAGAAACACAGAAAAAGCTCAAAACACAGAAGAACTGGAGAAAAATAGAAGAAGGTCAAAAAACAGAAGAAGTGGACAAACACAAATGAAGCATAAAACACAGAAGAAGTGGAGAAACACAGAAGAAATGCAAAAGACAGAATAAGCGCTAAACACAGAAGAAGCACAAAACAGAGAAGAATTGGAAAACATAGAATAAGCGCAAAACACAAAAGAAGTGGAAAACATAGAAGAAGCGAAAAATACAGAAGAAGTGAAAAACACAGAGGAGCGCAAAACACGAAAAAAGTGGAGATATACAGAAGAAGCACAAAACACAAAAGAAGTAGAAAAACACAGAAGAAGTGCAAAACACAGAAGAACCGCAAAACGTAAAAGAAACGTAAACTACAGAAGAAGTGGAAAAACACAGAAGAAGTACAAAACACAGAAGAAGCCCAAAACACAGAAGAAGTGTAAAACAAAAAAGAAGTAGAGATCTGCAGAAGAAACGCAAAGCACAGAAGAAGAGAAGAAACACAGAAGAAGCACAAAACACAGAAGAAACGTAAAACACAGAAGAAACGCAAAACATAGAAGAAGCACAAAACACAGAAGAAATGGAAACATGCAGAAGAAGCCAAAACACCGAAGAAGTGTAAAACGAAGAAGAAGTGGAGATACACAGAAGAAGTAGAAAACACAGAAGAAGCGCAAAACACGAAAGAAGAGGAGAAACACAGAAAAAATGCAAAACAGAGAAGAAGTGGAAAAACATAGAAGAAGCGCAAAACACAGAAGAATCCCAAAATACGGAAGAAGTGCAATTGTTGGACCCCGTTCCTGAAGCCCAACCAAGGTGTTGGACCACATTCCCGGAGCCCAACTATCCGATTCGGAGCAGAAAAGCGTTAGCGGGTGTCATTGTAGGGTTATCTCAACGAACCCTCACTTGCTTTGAATCAATCCTTTCGAATTCAAAACCAAAAGCTACCAATTTTTGTGGATAGGTAGCGTAACGTGTTATAAATCCAATGCTTCAAGAATCATTCAATTTGGAGATTGGATGAAGAATTTATGGTCAAAAGAATCCAATAGGTTTATGTCCTAACTCCAACTGAACATGTCTTGGTGCGATTGCCATAACTTCTTTTAAAAATGTTGGATTGCTTTTGTTTTTAATTCATTTGAAAGAAGACATCGAGATCTACAACTCTTATGAAGACCACAAAGCTAGATTCTGCCTCTATAATTGTCAAAATTGCAATTTACTGTAGCTGACCCGAGAATGTTTGTTAAACAGACATGGATGTCCGTTTAACGGACATAGACTGGCCAAACACCCCTTTTTCACCTGAGAAGGTCCGTTAAACGGACATCCATGTCCGTTTAGCGGATATACATTGGGCAAAGGGTTCTTTTTCACTTGAGAAGGTCTGTTAAACGAACATGGGTGACCCAAACCTTCTTCCAAAGCCTCTCCAATGCTTCCAACTTCCATCCTAACACTATATATACTCATAATCTCCCCAAATTCAACCCTTCAAGTGTAATACAACTTCATAACCATTCAAATACCAATTTAAA
>JAOSBM010000206.1:18054684-18081520 GCA_027568955.1 Erythroxylum tenue | reverse complement strand
TCTTAGGTTTTGAGATTGTTAAATAATGATTGAATAAGAATAAGGATAAGAATAAGACTTGGGTTAAAAGATGAAATGAATGAGAGTGAAAAAAAAAATTATGCCGGATTTTGGATTTTGGCTTAGTCTAAGGTTTCCAACGCGATAAGCTTTGCGGATGTCGGATATTTGTTTCGCTTTCGATTCCTTAGATTTCGCTTTCGAGTTTAGGATCCGTTCCTTCGATTTCGTTTCCACTCTTTGCTATTCTGTCTGTTTGAATTTCGCTTTCAAGTTTAAGTTTGTTATTTCATTTCGTTTTCGTTTCCTTCGATTCGCTTCCGATTTGGATTCCGCTTTATGTTTCGCTTTCCGTTTTTGCTTCCGTTTTCCGTTCTTTTGTTTTGCGTTTCGCTTCGTTTCTGTTTCGATTTTCGCTTTTTCAGTTGGGGTCCGATTCCGAGATTGGGTCCCAACACTACTCCTTCATGTTACTCTACCAATTAATCCAAATGCTTTCCATTAAATTTGAACTCACATTCGCCGTGACCAACTTTAAACCTTCTTTATATTTTTTTCTTCTTGTCTTTTAATTTTCTTCTTCTTCCTCCATGAAGACAAGTAAAAATTAATCTTCGAAAAATGGCCAAAATATAGTGCTCTCGGCTCACTTTAACTTCTTTACTTCCGAATTGTGACTAAATTCACATATGAGTCAAAATGAATATCTTAAGCAATTTCATGTCAATAATCACTAAGTGTTATGGAATAATTTCATAATCAATTAACACCTATCACATTAGTTGAAGAAGAACGTCAAAAATAAGGCTAGAGTTGAAGGTTCAATATGTAATGATTATTTAGCGAAGGAAGCAAGTACATTTTGTTCACATTATTTTGAGCCGTATGTACACACATGAGAAACAAAAGTTTCTCGTAATGATGATGGAGGAGAAATGGGTGATGTTGATGGTAACTTATCCATTTTCACATATCCAAAACGAACATATGGATGTTCAACAAGAAGAATGCTAACAGTAAAATAAATGGAGACTGCCTATGGTTACATTTTATTGAATTGTCAAGAGGTTCAACCTATCGTGCAGTAAGTTTAAGTTGATTTGAAATAGATTATTTGAGTTTTTGAAGTTACTATTGTTCGCAACTAAAATACATAATAATGATTTTCGATTATACGAGGAATGGTTACGCGAGCTAATGACTAAAACGATAAGGATGATGTCAAAAAGGAAGTTGAAAGGCACCTTTCTCGATGGTTCAAAAAATATGTAAGTTTTCACTTGTAATAATTGAAATGGATGAATTATCATATCAAAGTGATTAGATGACATTATACTATTTAATATTATAAATTTTTTATGTAGGCCTCAGAAAATCCAACAGAGAACAAGTTCATACGTGATCTTGTGAAAGGACCTTTGTGAACTGTTAAATCGTATCCGGTGTATTTTGTTAATGGATACAAAATTCATACAGAATATCATGATCATACCATGGCAAAAGTAAATAGTGGGGTTTGCATATAAGGATAACTGATGGATTATTATAGTAAAATTATTGAGATACTTGAAATTGTGTACCCTACATTACCAATAAAACATAGTGTGATATTTAAGTGTGAATGGTTTGATCCAACTCCTAATGTTGGAACAAAAATGCATAGCCAATATAGTCTAGTTGAAATCATCCAACGAAGAAGATTTAGACAATTTGAACCTTTCGTGTTGGTGATTCAAGCAATCTAGGTGCATTATGTCCCTTTTCCCAGCTTACGATTGGTTGGTTGTATGCAAAGTAAAGCCTCGAGGTGTTTTTGAATTACATAGAAAAGGAGAAAATAAGATAATTGAAAGTGAAGTGTTTTAGGAAGATGTTTATGAAATAAATGCATGTGTAACATATGACGAGAATGAACCTTTAAATGATCCAAATAATGAATATGTTGAAATTTCATTTAGAGAGGATAAGGAGGGTGAGAGATCTGAAGAGAAGCCTGAGTTTGATTTTATTTCTTCAGAAAAAGAAGATGATGATGATTTTGATTTACAATTAAGTGCTGATAGTGATTAATTTGTGTTTGTAATAGAATATTATATGAACAAATCTATTATTGCATCAACAATATATAGTTATATATTGAATTTATATTGTTTTATTACTAGAAAATTCAATAAAATCTTTAATTTCAGGTTAAAAATATGTCACGAAAGAGAAAACAGGATATGGTGCGGCCAAGGTTCAGGTTACAACGATTTGGAGAAGCCAGTGCATTTTCAGGTGAAGCATCACATTCTGTAGATGCTACAAAATCACCTACTGTACGTCTAGCTACTGCACATCTAAATGAGGCATCACTTTCTGTACCTGCTACCATACCATCCAACAACCTTGCTACACCATCTACCATCCCTATAATGACAAAGGTATCAGGAGTAAACGTTGCAGATGAAGGAAGTGACCTCTAGCTTAGAGCTAGGGGAGTTGATGGAAGAACTTACATCATAATTGTCAACAATTTGTAAGTAAAATTCTGAAAATTTTGTAATACATGATAACACCATAGGTTTATACTGAAGTTGTAGTTTTTAATTTGAAAATGATCTAAAATAACTTATATACTAGATTGGCTCTGTCTGGAACGTGCTAAAAAAATATCTCATCTAAGTTCAAGGAGAGGATAGATCTTGAGGGTTATCTATGGAAGAATGTCAGGTGACAAAAGATTTTTATTATCAGGGGTTTAAGGTACACAAAATATATTCTTTAAACTTTTTTATTTTATCCAATTTTATACATTAATTAGATAAATATTGTCATTTATAAGTACTTATAGTATGTTTTTCTTTTTTTTCATAAAGATTTTTTTTAGATTCAAAATTTCATGTTGTAATTTATAATGTATGAAAAAGGCGAACTCGTACACGTTAGAGAGACTTTCTTGCTTCGATACACGAGAATGGTGTACAACCACCATATATATCTGAAGAAATATGGAGTCGTTGGCAACAGTATTGGGCATCACTCAAGGCAATATCCATTTCAAAGCGTAATTCTGCTAACAGACGTGAATGACCGGACGAAGAGAGTCGACCTGTACACATTGGAGGATCTTTGACCCACTAGGAGTATGCACTTTAACTTATAAGTATCAAAACTTTACACTTATATTCTGATTTTTGTACTTTGATGTATGAAATTGGATTTCAATGTAATTTGATGTATGAAATTTAAAATGAAAATATATGTGCATTAAGAAGAATAATAATGTTATAAATGTTTGGTGCCATTAATGGTTGTATTGTTGAGTTAAATGTTTTTGTCTAATAGGGGTAAACATCATAAAAATAGAGGAAATTCTGCCAAAATTTTTGTAAATTGTAGTTCAATTATAACAATTTATATTGAAGCGGGAAAAGTTTATGAGCAGGAAGCCACACCACGCCAACTCTTTTTGCACACTCGCATCAAGAAGTATGATGGTGTGACCTTCGTCAACACTCGATGTAGACAACTTCATGTATGTAAAACCTATACTTTAATATTAGTCCTTCAAAAGCGTTACTTATTAACATAAACAATTATAATGATATGACCAAATACAAGAAAACATTAAACGACAATGGCAGAACTCTGAAATTGTTGATGAGAGTTAGGTATATCTTGATGCAGTGGGTGGTAGGGACTGCCGTGAAAGGATTTTCAGCTTAGGTTCATTTGCAAACACATATTATTCGCAATCCTCTACATCTACTACAGCTGGATCTAGTAGGTAGTTCGCATCAAATGAGAGAGTCCTTCAACTTGAGAGCACAGTAGAGAGACTGATAGAGTGCATAACTCAGCCTCGTAATGAGGTGGATGAGTTGAAGGGTAAGGACAGGACCTCATCGTAGCAGTCAAAGCATCCGCCTTCATCACCTGTATAGCTTTTGGATAAGTGAATGTATTTGATAGTCTGCTGCTTTAAAGTTTTTGTATAAATTCTTAATTTACAGTTATTTTCAAGATACTTATTCATGTACATTATAATTTTTTATTATACCATTCAGGATAATGTTTACTTTACATTTATCAATCAATGTTATATTGTTTACAGAAATTAAATGCCCAAAAAAATCATGAGATTATCGACAGAAAACTCGGGTAGGAAGTGAGAAATGACAGTTGAAATTTATCATAACTAAATTTCCTGATAGAATATTTTGTCGCTAATTGTAACACTCCATCACTAAGTTATCGACGGAATAATATATTCCGTCGGTAAAAGTTTAGCGACAGATAATATTTTCTGTCAGTAAATTTAGCGACGGACCTACAACTTACCGTCGCCAAATTCACCGATAGAATATTGTGATTCTGTCGGCAAATTAGTGACGAAATATTCTAAATTCGTCGGTAAATTTACCTACATTTACCAACATAAATACAAAATTTTGTCGCTAAATTTACCAACAGATGTACAATTTTTTGTCGCTAAATTTGCGACAAATTTGTTATATCTATTACTAAATTTTACCTACGGCCATTTTTTCGATGACTCTTTCCGTCGATAATTTTCGTCGCCAAAATTGTTTTCCGACGGTAAAATCTATTTTTCTTGTAGTGGTGGGAGCAATTAAAATACAAATAATTTACAATTTCATATTCATTATTTCATATATATATATATATATATAGCATTTTCCATTAGTTGAAACACCCTTAAGTTTATTCCGAATCACTAATTTGTGTTTAATAGCTATCCATAAGATGAATGATAATTTTAAGGTGCAACTTTTATGCCATATCAAGCTTCTCTATCGACATTTAGGATTAATACTCTTAAAAATTGTCAAACATGATTTGACCTAAATCTATGAATCTTTATTCATTGGAATTCATCAGCCTACCTCTAATACCAATGAAGGGTTTTGAGTGCCTAATAAACCCATATATAAACCCTATTATTATATCTCAACTAAAAACCTTAGGCGACGAGTTATGAGTTATATCTTTATATATAACTTACTTAATTCTTATGTCTCTTTTCGATATGTGATTACTCTACGTGTAAATTTCGAACAATAGCTCCAACTCTCCCCTTGAATCACTAAACCTAGTTTTGGATTCACTTTAATTAATAAATAACGTGTTCAAATTATAGATGAATTTATTATATATATGTAAATTGAGATTCAACAATGTTTCAAAGTTAGTTTCTATTGCGAATTTATTGGATTGGCTTGATTACCATATTCCAAATTTGAAAAATAAAAATTGATGAATGAAAAAAAAAACAGAGAAAAATTATATTATGTAATATTGAATAGGTTTTTGAAATAAGAGTTGAACTCGTACATATATCTTAACAAACGGATAAGTCGAGGCCATAGTACTAATATTATTGCAACCGTAGGATAAGTGCAAATTGGATTCATGCAGTTGTAGTCATATTGTAACTCCTTTGCAATCATCTCTTCTTTTATTTTTCATATAATCTTAATAAACCTAAAGATTAAAACCAATAATTAAAAGTATTTAGGTTTAGACAAGGCTTGAAGCTATTAAGATGAAAATAACAAGAAGATTCTCATGCATTAACCAAAAATACTAAGAAATAATTCATATTCATAAGAATACTGATGCTTTGTTGATGGTACTGGAAGACAAAAAGTATGAGACGAGAAAGAGACAGACGTACATACATCTACGCTGCTATGGTTTCGAAAACCAATTGCCAAGCTCGACAGACATCAAAGGCAACTTTGCAAGTACCGTGTAAGTTAACATTCCGTGCAATGATTCCACGCTACCGCTTTGAATTTCTTCTCAAATCTCAATACTTTCATTTGATTATAAAATTCTTTTCAAACCATAACGTCACTTGTCGGTGCTCCTATCGCTTTTCGACACGTGTAATTTTGGCGCGACGGGTGGTTGCGTGGCCTCAGGATGGCTGTTCCTTCCTTAACTCCGATTTTCATTTTTCCTTTTAGGGCGGCTCACCAACACGGAGCCTCATTTCATATTCATACTTGTTGTAGATACGAACCAAACGACGAGTAAATACTAAGTATCATCATATTCTCCTTTATCATTTTCTCCGTCCAGAGACGTCCATCTTCCAACGTAGCTTCTCCCAAAACGATCTGTAATATTCCTCTTCGAGTATGTGATTTTTCTTTTTCTTTGCAATCTTTGTTCTATTTGATCGTATTCGCATCTTCAAAATTTCCTGTTTCTATTCACAATCAATCGTATTTTCACTCTTCGTTGGATTCTAATTTCGATTGCTTGCCAAGTGTTTTTTATATCTTGCACCCAATCGCATTTCCCCGTCCTCCAGTTTAACCTAAAAATTGTTGCAAGTAAAAACCGCGGCGAGAAATAATAAGCGGAGGTACGGCACGGAGTTTGACTCTATTATTTGCCACTATGGTTTCGTGCTTTTATATGAGAAGGTCTTCAATGAAAATGGAGTTTCCCAATTAAAAAAAAAACGTGAAATTTACGGAATGGTTTGTCCATCATGTTTACACTAGCTTCTAGATCTTAATTGGTCAGATATTAATGACGACCATGTGTTAGTTACTGATCACGTTTCCAACCACTTTCATTTTTTTAATCATCCTAGTGTTGTAGTTGTGTTTCCAGCAATATTCTGTAAATTTGACTGCTGTTATATTGCTTTTTAATAATGACTAGGATGGGGTGGGGAACCATTTACCGAAGGCGTGTGAGAGTATTCACGCTGGCCATTGTGATATACCTGGATTATAAGGTATGCTCCTTTATTACTATTGTGATCTCAGTATTTGTGGACTAACTGATTGTGGCACTTGCTTCTTGTAACAAAGGCTTTACAGCACAGAGAGAAATGGATTAGCAAATCTAAAAGAGATGCTCTATGGCAGAAGGCTCATGAGCGCAATGCAAGGCGTGTTCTTCAAGCGATGATAGAGTTGGAAGGTTTGTGGGTGAAACTTGGACAATACTTATCCACGCGTGCTGATGTGCTTCCTAATGCATACATAACACTTCTCAAGCAGTTACAGGACTCTCTTCCTCCCCGTACTTTGCGAGAGGTTACAATCTTTTCTTAGTCTTAATGTCATTCATTCTAATTCTATGTTATCATGCTATCGCTAAGTATATCAAAACATCGGTAGCTGTACTGCTGTAGTTTCTGTGTTTAGGTTGGGAATTGCCACAAGTTGCTCCTGGAACCGGAATTGAGTTTAGAAACATATATTATGATGATCCGCTGCTACCCTTGCTTTTTCTTTTCATTTGGAAGATTTCTTTACCTTCCATCTACAGAAGGAAGAGAAGGAGAGGAACTGGATTCATGGCTTCACTGATTGTAACTGTGACCTTTATGGTTAGTACAGGGCTTGATGATGGTTAAGTTATACATAAAAGAATTTTCAGGTTTTTGGAAATTATTTGGGTTCCATTGGCTTGGCCAATGCTAGAGCACAAAGCAAGCTTGTTGGCACATATGAAACAACAGAAATGATATTTATGGCTGGAGGAAACACTAAGAAAGACCTTATGTTAAAAGAGGCGTGTTAACTTGTTTCTTTAATTTTGGTGATCCTGAGCTGTGAAGATCGAATCCCTCCCATCCATTTCCCTTTTTCCTGGATTAATCTTTGACTTCCAAGGTGGAGACCAATACGTGGGCTTGCACGGTCAATGATCGGAGATGAGTTTATTGTTTGTATTTAGCAAAATTGAAGTGGGTAATATCTGAAGCCTTAGTCTTCTTGCACTGTTAGATGGAGATGAATCTATAAATAGATTATTAATATTGTGCCTCTCCATGTTTCATGTAAGTTCAGTTAGTGATATACTAGATAGTCTCTCTAAGGTAGAGAAAGGAGACTAGAACAAAAGATCAGTGTAGCCAAAATTAATATCTTAATGAAGTCAACTCATTGAGCTAAAGAGAGCATGGGAGATGACTGAAAATATTGAAATGATGGAATGATTATTAGAGTGAATGGCCATCAAAATAGCAAGTACAACAGGAAATTGAAACATCTGCAAGCTCTTTCAAATAGTTAATCAGATTGTTTATGGAGATGAATTTGAAGAAGGAACATGGTTATTATATTCTGTCCCACGTCTCTATCAGACTAGAAGTTTCTATTTATTAAATTCAGTCTGTACTGGATTATGAGAAGGACACTGAAAGAAAAATATCTATGTTTTCCCTTCACATATCTCTTTCAGAGTGTTGTTTGTCTGTCTTTTGAGTCCTTCTTGCATCCATAGAATCTCTAGATGCTGAATTGACATTTATGTTGGACCAGGTTTGTCATACAATAGAGAGAGAGCTGGGGAAATCAATGGATGGTCTATTCTTGGAGTTTGACGAGGTTCCTTTGGCAACAGCATCAGTAAGTTTCCTAGACTATATTGATGTATACTGTTAGAAGCTAATTTTTAAACATATGATTAAATACTCGATTTTCCTGTTTGGCTCCAAATGCAACAATAGGTACTTTCTAGAAAAATTTTACTGATTCAGAACTAAAATTAAGTGCAGATTGCACAAGTGCATCGTGCAACATTGACTAATGGGCAGGAAGTGGTAGTTAAAGTTCAACATGATGGCATAAAGACAATTATACTTGAGGTTTGAACTCTTTGGGTTTGAAGATACTGAATGACAAGCAAGTAGTTGTAAAGTTATATGGTTGTTATATTTACCATTTTCTTTTTTACCAGGATCTAAATAATGCCAAGTCAATAGTTGACTGGATAGCGTGGGCAGAACCTCAGTACAACTTCAACCCCATGATAGATGAATGGTGCAAAGAAGCCCCAAAAGAACTTGATTTCAATAATGAAGCTGGTATGGTTTCTTAAGTTCACGCTGTTTGAGTGGATTGTTAAGGATATAATATTATGGGGCTTCTGGATAAGTAATTTGAAATTAGATTAGGAATCTGTTTTCTAAAATTAAGTGGATATTAGTAAAAATGTATCAGATTTTGGAATTACACAATGCATGAGCCTATTAGCTTCCCCGTGAATCAACTGACTGGAAAACCAATGCTGGCAGGAAGGTTTTGCAATGACACTAACATAGTTGAAAAGGTATATCAGAAGAAGTGGTCATCGCAATTTTGTGGTTTAGACAATATGGCTGTTCTATGAGACTTCTTTTGAGCTTTGATCGTACTTGGAGGTTGTGGAGATGGTAATAGTTTTAGAAATGGTTGGTTTGTCACATTTCAGAGTTATATTAATAAAAACTTCAATTCTCTTGGTCATTTCATTGAAAACTTAGTGGATGAATTGACCTTCAATCCTAGTATTTGTTGCATTTTCCATGTAAAGTATGTGGTTTGAACTTTTAGCATTACTTCCTAAGTTCTTCCTACCCTAAGTATCCCTTTTTTTTTTCATAATCTCATCCCATGTGCTGTTTATGAGAGTTGTTTATCATCCTCATTCTTACTGAAGCATTTCTTTGTGGTTGTAGAGAATACAAAAACTGTGTCAAGAAATCTTGGCTGCAAAATCAAAGACACCAATGACAATCCTAATAAAGTAGATGTTTTGATTCCAGAAGTTATTCAGGTACTTTCTTTCTAAAATTTTCGGATGCCCTGACTGTCTTTTGTCTTTTGTAGTGGAGATGTCTTAAAAAGGATTGTTCCTGTTGTTACTTGAGAAGCTTGGTGATAGAAGTCAAGAAGGAGCTACCCACTCTATGTGAAACAATATGAATGACCCCGATCTCTTATCTGTCCCTGTTAAAGCACATTGGATATCAGTTGACTTAAAATGATTGCATATAATTCTAAATTATTAGAAGTTTAAACATAAATATAGTATTGGAGTGAAGGTGCTATATTGTGCTAGATGACATGAAGGATCCTTAAGAGAGAAGGATATCTGTGTTAGCCTTTTAACTGCCTGCTTGATTTTGTTCTTGCTACATGGTAACTTTTCTCCTGTCTATTACACTTGTCTTACCTCAATTTGTATCACTATCTATGGCAGTCAACTGAAAAGGTCCTAGTTTTAGAGTATATGGATGGAATACGTTTGAATGACCTTGCGTCCTTGGAAGCGTGTGGTGTTGACAAACAAAAGATTGTTGAAGAAATTACACGGGCCTATGCCCATCAAATATATGTTGATGGGTTCTTCAATGGTGACCCTCATCCTGGTACCCTACTCTGGCTATGACCCACCACCATCAACCTTATTTCTTTGTCACTTGTTGGCTGTTATAAATGTCAAGGGTGAGATACAGCTACATACGTGGCTGAACTATAATTATTACACTTCTAATAACATCTATTGCCTTTCATTTATCACAGGAAATTTCCTAGTGAGCAAACAACCTCCACATTTTCCGGTTCTACTCGACTTTGGGCTCACAAAGAAACTTTCAATCTCGATGAAACAAGCATTGGCGAAAATGTTTCTTGCATCTGTTGAGGTTTGTGTAAACCTATTCAACCTATTTGTGATGAAGTTAGAGCTATGGTGTAAGAAAACACAAATTTACATGTGTCAAATAGGTCATTGCTATGGTTTGATAAGGTATTCGATGTGAGCTATAAATGAGTACCTTCCTTGGCTTCATCCCTTCCCCTCTTCCCTCTCTCCTTCTTTTTGTTATTCATTCTATCCACTCTCTCTTCTTCTTTTGGCACTCAATTTTGTTGGTTTGCTAATGATGCCCCATGTTTGTCATCATATGCCTTGAAACTAACAATTTGGTGATTTTCCCAAAAGAATTGGTCAAGTATAGTTGGGATTTTTCAATTTCCTATTTTCCTTGATAATAATGTCCAACATACACAGTTTCAGCTTTGATGACTGTGTTCATCAGTCAAAACTTTCCTAAGTTTGATATATGAAGCTATATACTATGTTGCAGGGAGATCATGTGGCTCTTCTGTCTGCCTTTGCTGAAATGGGACTTAAGCTGCGGCTAGACATTCCAGAGCAGGCTATGGAGGTTACAAGTATTTTCTTCCGGTCATCATCGCCAGCCAGTGAAGCTCTTGTAAGTATCATGCACCTATGTCTTGAAATATCATTTCAAACATTTAAGTAATACTATAAAACATTTCTTGTGAAGGAAAATGTGAAAACCTTGTCCGAGCAAAGAACAAAAAACATGAAAGTGATACAAGAGAAGATGAGACTTAACCAAAAAGAAGTTAAACGTTTCAATCCAGTAAGCTCTTTTGTCAACTCTTTCTACCGGAAGATACTTTTTTTATGCGTGTGAGTCCACTTTGCCTTTCTTTTTCTTTTTTTTCTAAATTTGTTCACAATCCTTTAAGGTGGATGCATTTCCTGGTGATATTGTAATATTTTCAAGGGTCCTCAATCTTCTACGAGGTTTGCAAGAGAAAAATTTTCCATTATTTAACTTCTGATGCAAGGGTTCATGCCTCTATTTAATGGATATCTGATTTGATATAGGTCTATCTTCCACTATGAATGTTCGGATTGTGTATCAAGAGATCATGAGACCATTTGCTGAATTTGCTCTACAAGGGTAAAACAAACATAACCTAATTGTGGCTCGGTTCTTGTTTATCTCTGTCTAAACTGTCATCTTCATATCAGAAACATCTACAAGGAACCTTCAGTAAATGCACAATGGATATACGACACACCAGTTCATTGTGATTTGGAAGCGAAGCTCAGGCAGCTTTTAGTTGAGCTGGGGAATGATGATAGAATACTTGGAATTCAGGTTGATGCCATGATTTGACTTTAGTGAGTTAAAGGATTTCTTTTTGGGGATGGGTGAAAGCAAGTTTTTGTTAATAGTTTTGACAGGAAATAAACATGAATGAACATATACTCACGCATATGTTGTATCATCATGTATTTGTGAAAATAGATATATGATATGATTATTGCAAATGTCTATTTTTCTGTATTAAATTGAAAAGAAAAATTTTCAACTAAAAATACCCAAAGAATACTGTCAATTCTTTGGTTGTTATGAGGCTTCCTGTCAAAGAAGGAATAAAAGTGAAAAAAATGACAATCACTGATCTATTACTAATATGAGATGTAGTCTGAAGGATTTTCAAACCTTCCCATGTCTTTAGCTGCTTATGGATGATCTTCAAGGAATGACTTGGGTGGAGTTGATTTTCGAGATTTTAAGATTTAGATTTTTTTCTGAGGATTGATTGTAAAAGAGTATTAAAAGTGTTTTTGGGTTGAATAATTCATTGACAGAGTTCAGCTAATGAGATTATTACCAACTGAATGGGTACTAGGAATGTTTTATGAGTTGTGAAACATTCTTAAAAGCTTATTATATGAAAAATAGTGATGCTAACATTTCTTGATGTAGACAGGGTCTGACAAGTGAATGGAGTACTATTGTTGTGTTATATGGTATGGTTAAATACTTATGTAGGTTGACGCCCTTCTTGAAACTCTTAAGAAGATGGAAATTTGTTATTTTTCTAATGATCAGAACTAAGTATCAGAATTGACACACTTGGGAAATTGTTATTTGAAACTCGTAGAAGAAACTGGAAATTGTTAAGTATAATACTTTTAAGTTGATAAATTTATGTTTGAATTGACCCTTTGATTAAGTAGCTGACATCTGTCTTGAAATGATGCATATTCTACTTTGATCTCTTAAGGTATGTGCATACAAAGATGGAGAGGTTATAATTGATACAAGTGCTGGAATACTTGGCAGATATGATCCTCGCCCAGTTCAGCCAGATAGCCTTTTTCCTGTGTTCTCTGTGACAAAAGGCATAACAGCAGGAATGCTGCATTGGCTTGTTGATAGGGGGTATGCATCCTTGATTTCCAAATCAGAAAGCTTTCACTTTTAAACATTTGGGAAATGAGTTCTTAAGAATCGAATTTGGTTACCGTGGAGACTATTTTCTGTACTAATGCAGGAGCATATTCCAATTTATTGATTCCAATTTATTGATTTATGCTTTATGATTTAACTATTCTTCATAAGGTTCTCCTATTTTGGTTAGATTTCCGTCTCAATAAGATATACTTATTTTCCTATTATCAATAGGAATTTTCTAGGACTTTTTTGTTCTATTATGGATTGGATTTCTCAAAAGAATAGTTCAAATAGGGGTTTTGCCAGGAAAATACAGCATCTTTTGAACCAAATTTTTATTAAAGAAGGTTCTTGATATAAACTTGAATTTTTCCAGCCTGATCTATCACTTTCTAGCCCTAATATGTTGAAAACTGGCTGCCCTAACTCTTCTCCCTACATCACGCAGACACTGAACAAACTCTTCTTTATGATTGATGTCTTTGAGCCTCTGTGTTGCAGAACTGAAAAAAAAAAGGGTGTAATTTCCTTGTAGAAAAGGAAAGTATTTCTCTTTCATTTTGTTCTTATTAGTTTAGGGTTTAAGTCTATTAAGGAATACCTTCTTATGTTTTCAAAGTTCAAGGAATAGGAAGAATAGACCAAATTTTAAATGTGAAACTTCTCTCTTAAATTGATTCTTAGATACTTGGGAGTGACTTTTGAAAATCTATTGGTGTGATTCCAATAGGTGTGATTCGTAGTTCTTGATACAATCTTTAGGAGTGATTCCTAGATCTACCGCTGTTGTTATTTCCTTATTTCATAAATACTAGCCCTAAAATCATAAATTCCAGCATAATTAAAAATTTACAGCAACCCTCCATTTTGTAAATTATATGTATTTCTTTTTAGAATTTACTCTATTCATCCTACATCACCTTGCCAGGCAATGTATAATTTGTGTGCATGCTGGAGAAAATGCTAATGGAGTTGGGATGTAATGCTTTTCAGAACCCTTCTTGAAGATTAACATGTGTGAAATCCTTATCATAAGCTTGAAATCAATTTATTGTATATGTTGTTAAGCTTAATATGAGAAACTGTGGATGCTTCGAAATGTAGCTGGGTTGGACTACTGAATAAATAATCTGGTCTGCAAATCACTTAGGATGTTCACTGTGGCTGACTCTTTTAAGTCTTATTGTTCCAAGATAATAATCATGCAACATGTTGCTTGCAGCAAACTCCAGCTGAGTGAGAATGTTGCTAATATTTGGCCAGAATTCGGAAAGAATGGGAAACATCCTATTAAGGTATGGAATTGAATGTCCTAAGACCACACAAATAGTTCTGATTAGATCTGGAAGTAATTATCTATAATTTGCATATTGGTTGTTCACATTGTAGGTTCACCATGTGCTAAACCATACATCTGGTTTGCAAAATGCATTGGCCATCCTAAGAGGAGAAAATCCTTTGTTACTGGCTGATTGGGATGAATGTCTAAATCAAATTGCAATGTCAATTCCCGAAAATGAACCTGGAAGGGAGCAGCTGTACCATTACCTGTCTTTTGGGTGGCTTTGCGGTGGGATAATTGAGGTATCCTTCTATCCTTTTTGTATTACAATACTTAAGACTTCAGGGCTCCAAATTAATCATTTATGGGGTTGGCTTGGTTGTCAGGAAACTAGCCTTTTCTTGAGGATCTTTCCAAATTTAGTTGGATAGTAGAATAGACCATCCTCCAAAAACGTCAGGTTTTTGAATTAGAGAAATCAGTTAAATTTAATCGTAGTCACTTATCAAGACAAATATTATGTCAATGGTGCTTCAATTTAAAAGCTTTTTCACTGGATCAAACACCTAAAGAATCAAGATGTTCTTTGGGAACCCAGAAAAACAATGAAAGAAACAGAAATGGAGTAGACAATAAGCAAACATAATAGTAATCATTTTTGAAGTAACTGGTAGTGCCCTCATTAATTCTCCTAGTGATTGTTGACTTTTGAATCAGTTGTTCTGATTCTGAATGACAGCTGTCTAAAAGGTTAGAAGGGTTACCTTGATGACAATCTTCACAATTCTTCCTCGTCTTTGTTTATTAAGTAAATTCGGGTAACCTAAAAGAGAAAGCCTGTATGACTCACAAAGCACCAAATTCTGCAGAAAAAAAGACAAGGGCAGTTGCATAGAATACTTCTCTGTTGTACTGCTATTCGTACCTAAAAACAGAGATATGTATCCTTTTTGTACAATACGATGAAGCACTAAACCATACAAAGTCTTAACTAACCTAGTACAAACATTACAAAGTCTTAACTAACCTAGTACAAACGTTACTCCGAAAAAATAAGATTAACACATGGAGCTCAATTACTCCAAGTAGTATCCAACCAGGTTACAAAATTCCCTAACTATTTTCTTTCATAATTCACCTATAAGTTCTATGTAGAAACCCATAATGTTCTAACACAATAAAATTCAACGAGACAGAAAGCATCAGGGAAGAAATTTCAGGAGGTCCTTGAAGAAGCAATTGTTCGCCCTCTCAAAATTGAAGGCGAGCTATATGTCGGAATCCCACCAGGTATGTATCAAATTGTTAATTTTCTTGCATTACTGTTATAAATGACATAATACAAGTTTTGGCCTCTTTTCCAGTGGGCATATTTCCAACTTTTATGTTTTGGATTATGACCAATATTTGAAATAATATAATTTTCTCTTAATCTCCTTGTTGCCAATGTAATTTGTCTTCATGGTCTCTTTTTCCAGGTGTGGAATCTAGACTTGCGGCTTTGACACTGGATACAAATGATCTCAGCAAGCTCTCTGAGATAAGCAAACGTCCTGATCTGCCCTCCACATTCCAGCCGGAGAATATTTCTGAAATGGTGACTGCCCTACCAGTTTTATTTAACATGCTGAACATCCGCCGTGCCATAATACCTGCTGCGAATGGACATTGTTCAGCCCGTGCTCTTGCTCGGTACTATGCAGCTCTTGTTGATGGAGGTGTTGTTCCACCACCGCATTCCTCCTCATTCAAGCCACCTCTTGGTAGCCACCCCCATATCCCAGAATTCCCTTCAGCTGAGAGGATAAAAAAGGGGAAAGGAAGGCGGCATAATGAGATTGTGACTACTCCCAAGAAGAAAGCAAATGGTTATGAGCAGATTAAGGGCGATGATGCAAATGGTTATGAGCAGATTAAGGGCGATGATAATGATACTAAGCGTATCTGTGACAGTCACACAAGGCTTGTCAATGATAGCAGTGGTAGCAGCAGTTATGGTAGTATGCCATACAGCACTGGAGATGATTCATGCGGTAATAATGCTAACAGGATCTTCAGTAACGTCAACATTCATGATGAATTCTTAGGTGTGGGTGAATACGGGAATTTGGTAATGGCTAATGGCAAATTCGGATTAGGGTTTACAAGGTATAGATCAAAGGACGGATCATTTACTGGCTTTGGACACTCGGGCATGGGGGGATCCACTGGCTTTTGCGATATCAGAAACAGGTTCGCCATTGCGGTGACCTTGAACAAAATGTCATTTGGAACTGTCACCAGAAAAATCATGCAACTTGTCTGTTCAGAGTTGAACATCCCATTACCGGAGGAGTTCTCGGCATTTGATGATATGAGAGGTGATGTAGAGTTGGATATTAGTAGACCTCTGATTAACTGAAAGCAAACCTGCTTTCTAGAGTTTTTTTTTTCCCTGCTATTGTTATGATTATCGTGGGATTTTAAACACAGATTTATCCTTTCCTTTCCAATATTCCTTAACGAGCTCATTTTGTGTATCGAAAAAACATTGTAGACAAAAGATATACTAACACTTTTTTATTTTTGATAGATCGGAATATACCCTATGGATACGATAAACAATCTGCTGTAATTTGTTTCTTGATCATGACCTCATAGTTGGGAATGGTTTAGGAAGTCTAGCATACGTTATGCCAGAGAGAGGCGACAACAAACGAAAGGTCCATGTAGATTGCCCGAAGGCCTGGTCCAAATGGTTTTTTTTTTCTTTTGTGTTTTAAGGAAAAACAAAGCCTAAATAGTGACCCTTGGGTTAAAACTCCACACGTATCCTCAAAGAGGATAGCAAGACATCCTGAAGGAGGAGATTGCAAAGACGTAATTCCGAAACCAAACGGCTCCGCATTAGTAGCTAACTAGTCCGTGCAACGATTTCCTTCACGAAATACATGGCGAATACGAACCGTCCAGGATTTGACTAATAAAACCTGTATAACTTGGATCAGTGAAGTATTATAGGATATCTTCGAACTTGAGGAGGAAATAATGTTTATAACTTTCAAGGAATCTACTTTTAGTTCAATCCTCCGATAACCCATATCTCAAGTCAGAGTCAACCTCGTATAGACCCCCCATAACTCAGCATCCAGGGGTGACCAATGACCAATAAGATGGACAAACCCCAGAACTGCCGCGGAGGAGACCATTTGACGATTGTTTCGGCCCATCCGTGTTCAGTCTGATCCAGGCCGCACTTAGATTGGTATGACCAATATACCTAGTGGGATTAGTAGCTTCTCCTATCACGACTCTAGAAGTAACTGAACCCACCTTTACAACCTGAGCCGCATAATCCAGACACAATAGCCTTGCTAGTGACTGGCTAGGTGAAATTGTTCTCGAATAAACTTTTGTTTCTCCACAGCCACAGGAACCAACAGGATATCCCAAATATAAGTGACCACCTTACACCTCTAACCTCTACTTGAGTGATGGGATTCGCAATCAGCCACATCGAAGTGTTCCGACTAAAGAACTGCTCGATGTCTACGTCAGACAAAAATTGTATCCAAAATTGTCACACTCTAGGACAATCTCTAATAGCATGTAAACAAGATTCGGGATTATCATAATATTGACACCTTTCATCAACGAAAAGATGTCAATAACTACGCTATTGATTAGTCAAGAGTTTCCCTTTGGCAAGCAACCATAAAAAGGATTTGTTACGTTGCGGACCGTGCCATTTCCAAATCAAAGTCCACATTCTACTATTGCCTTCATCTCCAATGTAACATCCCATCCCCATATTAAGGGTTAGGACCAGAAGTTTCAGTACATATGAGCTCAAAGAGAAAAATAGACAATGTATTTTCTTGCTCATACATCATGTTAGCATATATGCACATAAATATTGAATGTTTTCACATAAAAAGTAGTACATGCATTCATTGACAACTTCCAGGTATAAATGACATTAAATGTGATTTTATTAAAAATGAGGAGTAGAAGGAGTAGAAAGAGTGATCTTGGTATGAGATGTGATAAAGAAAGATTTAGAAACAAGATTGGTAGTGATCTCGAAAATGTTCACTGAGTATGCTTTGTTCGGTTAGCCATAACTTCTTCTCTAGTTGTCCGAACGAGATGATTCTTGATTTGGATTAAACTAGAAATGTATGGTTACATTTCTTATGAAGACATTGAATTTCAATTTTGTCTCTAAGAATCTCAAAAGTTGTCATGAAGTTGAGAAATGGGTGCAGGACATTGAGAGTTGAGCGAAAATTCGTGTTCCAACTTCAGGAGGAAATCTGGACCTAATTTAGATAGATTCTGGCAACATTGCCTCTAAAGAGTTGTAGATCTCTCTTTTATTTTTCCAAAGGTATATTATATGAAAATTTTGGATACTGGAGTCAAAAGTTATGATCTTTATAAGTGGAGACGTTCTGGGCAAGAAAAGCAGACGATAGAAAGTGAAAGGAAGAAAAGCAGACGATAGAAAGTGAAGGGAAGAAAAGCAGACGATAGAAAGTGAAAGGAAGAAAAGCAGACGATAGAAAGTGAAAGGGAGAAAAGCAGACGATAGAAAGTGAAAGGAAGAAAGTAGACGATAAAAAGCAGACGGAAGAAAAAGTGAGACGATAAAGAAGTAAGACAATAGAATTGGCCTTCCAGGTCCTCATGAAAGTTGTAGATCTCGAAGTATTCTTTCCAATGGTCTAAAAACGAAGTCAATCCGACATCTGTAGCAATGGCATTCGTACTGAGACATGTACATTACAAGTGAGGGCATAAACGTGTTGGAGTATTTTGGCCATAACTTCTTCTCTAGACATCCAAATGATCTGATTCTTGAACCATTGGATTCGTAAGACTTTGTCTACATCTCCTATAAAAATCGAAGCTATCTAAAATGTAGGGAGAGAGATTAAGTGAAAAGAGTGAGACGGGTACAGTGAGTGTGTTCTTAAAGGATATGAACTGGAGTTATCTCACTGAACATACTTCAATATTTTGATGTTTTCTGAATCAGTAGAGGTCCAAATCAGATGATTTTTGATTTGTCATAAACTAGAGACATGGAGCTACAAATGGTGTGAAGAACTTATAATCAAATCATGTCTCTAAGATGTTTAAAAATTCAGATAGAAGTTATGCATAGTATACTGTTATGGACAAGAACAGTCCAAAATGTTGAAGTGTATCTTCTGAATCACTGAACCAAATGAAATGTTTTCGGTGGCATTAGAAACTTAAGACAATGGGGGATATTTCCCTGAAAGAAAGTGTTATGTTAGAATGTTTAAGGGCACTATCGGCAAGACACTTAAGTTTAAAAGAACATAAGCCTATAAGGAAGGATAAAATAGACTTTTGGGCTCATTAAGGGCATAATTGGAAGAAAAAGTATGATCTTGCATATAAATAAAGGGGAAAACGTGGTTGAGAAGATTATAGAGAAGCAAATACGAAGAGAAAAAAGGAAAGAGAGAGAGAGAGAAGAGAGAACAAGCTAGGATTTCAATTTCTTTAGCCTTCAAGAGAGATTTTGAAGTGTTCAAGAGGAGAAAAAGGAAGTGGAGGAAAAGAGCTTCCATTTGAGCCAAAGATCTTTTCATTTGGTGAAGAATCAAAGTAAGATCTTTTTGACTCTTTTGGATTTTTGGAAGAATTCTAGTTTACGGAGGTTTGAAAATGCTTGGGTTTAAATGTTCTAGAATCAGTTTTAGTGATTTTACATTTGTGGGATTTTTAAGTGGAGTCCTTTTGAGTGAGATTTGGTTTGTTTTAAGAAACCAAGAGAAATCCTACCTAAGAACAAGGGGAAAGACAATTCTGAACTTGGAGTTTTGCAAGCAAACTAGGTGAGTAAAATATTTATGGTCATTGTGTGAATCAGCAATGTGCCTAAGTGTGTACACATGTTGAAATTGCTAAGTTATGAATGGGAGTTTGATATTATGAGATCATATGAGATTAGAAAAAGAGTAAGCAAGAAGTTAAGATATGATATAGCTTGAGATATGAGCTTATGAAAAGGGTAAAGATTAAAAGGAGCATTTAGAATGATCAAGTACACGTGAAGTGTAAGTCTTAGTTCAATGAGACATGTAAGAATTTTAAAATGGAAAAGAACATAAAATGTGTTCTAGAACATACCCGAGATTGTCATTGAATATGCATTGTACATAGTCCATTTATTATCCGTGTGCAATTATTGATGAGTGTGAAACGGGTGTTTTGCATAAATTGTGATGTGCAGGTTTAACATCTGCATACAGGCGTATCCAGAAATTGGAAGCAAATGCTATTTTGGAGCGTACTGTGAGTAGACCTAGATGGTCTTACTTTATTGTTTGTTTGTTTATGTTATGAATTGAGTGATTATGAATGTGATTTGATTATTGAATTCCGGACAATGAAGGTCCGATGATTGTGATATTTGAATTGAATATTGAAGTGCCATTGAATGAGAATTGAATGAATTATGTGTACTTATGTGATTCTGAAATGTGTATTTGGACACGAATGAAATTGTGAAATGCTTCACTTCAATGTGGAATGCCGGACTAAGCTCCGATGATATGAGAAAGTGATTGAATAGGATATGAAATTGTGAGTGATGCATTCCATTGCATGAATGCATGTAAGATAATGGCAGTTGTGCCCAGAGTAGCCACCGATCAGAACTTCAACCTCAACGTGTGAAAAAAGAGCCTTGAGCTCAAAAGTGATTCAGAGCCTCAGGCTCAACGTTTAATGAGCGCTATATGGGACAGTTATCAATGAGCTCGGTATCCAATAGATACGGGACAGTTTAGGCACTACGTCACAACAAAGTAACAAATAGAAAATGAGTCTCATGTGCACTGCATATGTATAATGAAAAATGTGGATTATGATGCATGGTATGAATGATTGAAGGTATTGAATGTGAAACAAATATGTGAATTATTTGTTATGTGATTGGGTGAGCCATCGATGATAGTCACTCACTGAGTTCGCAAAACTCACCCAAAATTTGCAATATTTTTTTCAGGATCAGAAGAATACCCCGTTAGGCTAACAGGAGTATACCTACAGCTCTCAAGTGAACATTAGAGGTCAGGATCATTTCGCGTCTGCATTGCATGTCTTTAATTTTATATTGAATTTTATATTCCGCATCTTTTTGTATAACTTTGGGTTTTGAGTTGACTCAAGTGTTTTGTAATTGTGAAAGGGCCCAATTGGCCATACGGGAATTTTGTAAATTCCATTGTATGATTGAAAAGGGCTTATGCCCTATTTGTTTATCGACTTCCGCATATGTGTTTGTGTTGTCAAAAAAAACAGAGGTATACCGATTTTATGTGTGAGTGCTTTAGCACGCCACCCTCGCGGGGTACGGACTCGGATATCACCATCGATAGCGGGTTCGGGTCTTGCGAGAGTGGGGTGCTACATCCAATATTTTCAATTAGCTCATACGTAGATGTTGTTGAAAGGACCCATTTTGGTTTGGAGCCCACTCCACGCTATCTTCATCAAAGTCAGGTATTGGAGCCATAATGCTTGCAATTGACATGCACACTGAGGACGGAAGGACGTTATGAAATTTCGCCCAGCACCAACCCTCATCTGTGTTCACAAACTCTCTCACCTTGGCAAATAGCATGCTGTCAGGGGTATGATTAATAGCCAAAAGAGCTAAGGGGCCCTCATTACCAACCCAATTATCTATCCAAAATCTGACACAATGCCCATTGCCTACTCGCCACCTAGTACCTGTAAGGACAAATTTTTAGGTGGTAGAAATACCTCTCCAAACTGACGAAGCCCCTCTAGTCTCTAGTAGCTCAAGAAGATTCAAAGGGTCAAGGTGATATTTAGCTCGAAGGATCTGAACCCACCGGATAGAGGGATTAAAGATTAATCCCCAGCCAAGTTTAGTGAGCAAAGCATCATTACTAGAGCCAATTCGCCGAATACCGAGTCCCCCAGAATGTTTTGGTTTGCACCCGCCTCCCAACTCACAAGATTAACCTTCTTTTGCCCCTCCTTGGATCCCCAAATGAAATCACGCATGATCCTCTCAAGATTATCACATAATTGCCTTGGTAATCTTACTGTTTGCATGGTGAAGATAGGTAATGCCGCAAGGACAGATTGTGTCAGTGTGACCCTACCAGCAAGGGAAAGAAAACAAGCACTCCAACATGCTAGTTTCTGTTGAGCTTTATCAAGGATGTATTGATACGTTTGCATCGTCAATCGTTCATGAATTAATGACACCCCAGGTACTTTCCAAGGTTCGTGGTGGGCTAGAAACCCAACTGCATACTGAGTGCGATAGCTCGAGACCGAGAAATGTTTTTGGAGAAGAAAACTCTAGACTTGGCATTGCTGACTCGTTGTCCAGATGACATACAAAACGCATCAAGCACCATGGAGATAATATGTACCTAATCCATGGAAGCCTCAGCAAACAAGATGAGATCATCTGCAGAAAATAGATGTGATGTAGTAGGACCTCCTCTACTCAGCCTAATCGGTTTCCAAGCTCCCTGAGCAATTTCGGATTGAATAAGATGTCCCATCCTCTCCATACATAGAACAAACAGATAGGGGGATAATGGATCTCCTTGCTTGACGCCTCGAGTGGGAGTGAAGGAATTTGACAGTTCACCATTCCAACAAACTGTCATGGAGATTGAGGTAACACACTTCATGATCAGACTTATCAAGTCCATTGGTATCCCAATATCTATCAAGGTATCCAGGATAAAGTCCTACCGTAGGCGATCGTAGGCTTTCTCTAAATCTACTTTGATTGCAAGAATCCCAGATTTCCCTTTTTTCTTCCTCATCAACCTCCTAGGCTATGATGATATTTTCTGTTATTAGACGACTAGGAACGAAACTGCACTGGTTGTGAGCCACCAGAGTATCAAGTATAAGTTTTAGTCGGTTTACTACAATCTTAGTAATAGACTTATATAATACTTTACAGAGGATAATCGGTCTGAATTGGGTGATAGACACTGGGGATGGGACTTTCGGGAGCAAAACAAGGATGTAAATATCAATTGTGATGAGGGTTGTAAGTTATTATAATTTTTTTTAAAAATAATTGATCTGGAGTCAAGATTTTTTAAGTTACGTAAATATCAATATCATTTAGATTAAGCACATTATTTATTTTTGTATTATTAATTTTTTACGTGACTTATTTTAAATACATAATTTATAGATTATTATGTTTAGTCGAAAGTTCACAAAATATGCAGTTAAAAGGTGAGAATTTGGATTGGATGGATATAGCATATCGTGAAAGAAGCACGCACACTGGGCTCTAATATGCAACACCAAGCAGTTCCGTTTTCTCGATCCGAGGAAGAGAGAAAGTGAGACAAGAATTATCCAATTGTAAGCAAATATGTTGAGACATGTAAATGTTATTTTAATCAAATTTATCATTTAATTCTAAGATATTAATTCGTCAAATTAGAAATATAATGTGTATTCAAAAATTTATCCAATATACATTTAAAAAATATTTGCAAATTTCACTATTATAGAAAGAGTTTATATAAATCAATTAATTCAATTACTAGAATATTCAAAATGTAGTAGTTATGTCTAAACCCCATTTAATTGTATCATTAATGCTCTAGTAGGTAGAAACATAAGATGTTTATTTCAAAAATTTTCAAATTATTGAAATTGAGTTGTGTGTAAAATAAGGGAATACATGTTCATATATATATATATATATATATATATATATAAAACTAATAATATATTTTTTACCATTTTCTTCTCATATTTTTTTCCAGTGTAAAATCAAAACAATAATGCATAGGTTTTTACATATAAATTTTTATTAAATATTAATAGGTTTGAAATTGAGTTATGTACAAAATAAAGAAAGTTTGGTAATGAGCTATCAAAATTTTATATTGATGTAGAAGCATGCTCGTTTTGCTTCTTTTTATTTTAGTGATGCTCCCATGTAATTTAAAGTGTATCTATCTTTCTAAAACTTTGCTATAGATTCCTCTTAAAATACACTATTTAAGGTGCTAAACAGTTTACTTCTTCCTTATATTTAACTCACCTTTGTTCCTCTCATTAATTCTCTTTTCCTCTACCTTCTCAACTCCTCCACCATCCAATGTAGTTTTTAGGCTATGATTGGATTGCATTGGCTAAGGGCTTTTTTGGCCTAACTATTAAATTTTCACCTCCTTCTTCTTTTAACTTTTTCCCATTTGCTAATAATATCAAACTCCTAATTAGATCATATAGGCAAATATACTAAGAGATTCTTCATCTCGCCCATCCTCTCTCTTCCCCCCTCTCGCTTCCTAAGTACCCTTTCTTCATCTAGCCCATCCTCTCTCTCCCTCCCTCTCGCTTCCTAGTTCTAGCTTAGTAATCTATAGTTCAGTTAAGGAAGTTTCATAAGTTTTGATGAATATTCTAGTAAGAATGGGTTAGAGAGAGACCTGTCAAGAATACAGTCCATGAATTTTTCTCCATTGGTGTTCTTCTAAAAGAAATTATTATAACTTTCTTGTGTTTGATCCCTAAAGGTCCTAATCGTTTTACTTTTGGGGATTATAGACATATCTCATGCACTAACTTCCTTTACAAAATTATTTCCAAGATACTAGCTACCAGATTATAGATAGCCATTGCTCCTTTGATAAATGAAAACCAAGGTGCCTTTCTGAAGGATAGACAAATAGGAGACAATGTCCTTATAGTACAAGAACTATTAAAGGGGTACTCTAAAACATATAACTCTCCTAATTGCACAATAAAGATCGACTTTCATAAGGCCTTCAACAATATTAGCTGGGACTTTTTATGAAAAATGCTTATAGCTTATGGATTTCCAATTAAATTTATCAATTGTCTTACAAAATGCATCTCATCTGCCACTTTTTCTGTATTGATAAATGGCAGTCCTACTATGTTCTTTAAAGCAGCTCAAGGTCTTAGACAGGGGGATCCTTTATCCTCCTATCTTTTTATCCTCTGTAAGGAGATTCTTAATGTTATTATCAAGCAAGAAGTGCACAATAACTCAACTTCAGACATTATATAAAATGCAAGAAGATCAGATTAACTAACCTCTATTTTGCAGATGATTTGCTTTTATTTTGCAGGGAAACACATGGATTCCATCCTCACCTATATAAGGGCTCTTGAAATTTTCAAACTATTCTTAGGTTTGACGATCAATCTACACAAAAGTTACTTCTTTCTCTCCAAAAGTGCAAGCAATTTGGAACCTTAAATGGTTGTCGCTACGAGAATGAAACTCAAATGTCCCCCTATCTTGTATCTTGGCCTACCAGTGTTTACAAAGTGACTCAACCACTTGGAATGCATTCCTCTGATAGAAAAGATCAAAAAGAGAGTTCAGTCTTGGGTGAACAAATCACTCTCTTGTGCAGGTAACAAAATTTGGTTTTATGAAAGTGTCATTATACATTTTTTACCGAATGGACCGATTCATGTGAATGAAGAATTCGAAGTGGAAGCCTTGTAATTTTATTTATGTTCTAGGATGGACAATCAAATGTGTTAGCCCCCGTTTCCAGAGCCCAACAATCGTCCCTGATATCGAAGAACTTTGGGCCCAAGCCCCGACCCCCAAGGCTGAACCCGGGGAGATAAAAGCGGAAAGAATTTCAATTAAAACAAATCTTAGCGTGGCAGAAAAGAGGAGTTCGTCGTGACGTAGGCCAACCCTCGCCGCGACGAAGTCGCAAAAAGGGGCACCTGTCGCGATGTCAAATCGGTACGTCGCGACGAACCAAAGGGAGTTCGCCGCGACGACTATCAGCCTCGTCGCGACGTGCGTCCCAAAAACAGAAATCCGACATTTAACCTTCAATCATTCAAAACAAACACATGCATTCACATCTAATCATCAAGCTAAGCATGCTTATATAAAGAACTTCACTTCATCATATCATTACTATCCCAGGAGTTCGAACAAACTTAATTACACAACATCGTACACACCAAAACTTAAGACAAATACATAAAGATGCTCAATGTTGATATGCTTAATAAACTATCCAAAATAGTTACAAACTTAGTACAAAGATCTCTAACTATCGTGGAGTTTTCAATGCCTTGCAAGGATCAACTGTCGTCTTGAGTTTTGGTGTGTACGATGTTGTGTAATTAAGTTTGTTCGAACTCATGGGATAGTAATGGTATGATGAAGTGAAGTTCTTTATATAAGCATGCTTAGCTTGATGATTAGATGTGAATGCATGTGTTTGTTTTGAATGATTGAAGGTTAAATGTCAGATTTCTGTTTTTGGGACGCACGTCGCGACGAGGCTGATGGTCGTCGCGGCGAACTCCCTTTGGTTCGTTGCGACGTACTGATTTGGTGTCGCGACGAGCGCTCCTTTTTGCGACTTCGTCACGGCGAGGGTTGGCCTACATCGCGACGAACTCCTCTTTGCTGCCGCGCTAAGATTTGTTTTAATTGAAATTCTTTTCGCTTTTATCTCTTACGACTGTCCCGACGGGTCACCCCGGGTTCAGCCTTGGGGTCGGAGCTCAGGCCCAAAGTTCTTCGATATCAGGAATGATTGTTGGGCTTCGAAAACGGGGTCCAACATCTTGACATGATCAAAATCATAATTTACTTATGTCAATTCTCAAACAAGAAATCACATATTCAATCAAAATGTTATGCATCTCTCAATGCATAACATAAAACATATATTCACACATAGGCAAGAATT
>JAOSBM010000206.1:18010114-18021571 GCA_027568955.1 Erythroxylum tenue | reverse complement strand
AAACCCTCCGCTTCCATCCCATTCCATTCCATTCCATTATGAAACCCTCAACCAAACGATGGAACTATGTTACGTTCTATCCCTTTCCATCCCTAACCCCCAAACCAAACAAGGCCTAAAGAACCATGTTTTATATGGATATGCTAAGCCATATTTGAGGGAACATGTGACTATAATAGTGTTATAGAGTACAAAGGGGTAAAGGTTGAAAAAAAGGACGAAGTTGTTGTTCAAGAAGAAAAGGAAGAAGAGATAAAGGAAGATGCAAAGGAGGTAGGCTTGGCAATTAGGCACAAGCCTAGCATGAGGCTCGATAACTATAAAGAAAATGACGTCATTGTTATTTTTTAATTTAAAAATAAATTAAATGAAGCTGGTCAAGTTAAGTCAGTCTTCAGGCTACCCAAGCTTAGATTAGACTGCCTTAGGCTTGATTAGGTCTTGGATTGAGCCCAAGCCTGGGAAAAAATGGTCGAGCCAGGTTTATGCCTAGGTTGGTCCGGCCCAACTTGACCCATTGCTACTTCTAAGAGGAGGAACTAAATAAGAACGGATTGAGGAGTTATCAACAATCATTTTAAGTTTTTTTTTTGTCTTATTGAATTTTTAGTAGTTAGGTTTTAATGATGTATATTTTATGCATAGTACATTCAAGCCAGAGTGTTATAAAGTAAATGTCTTAAGTGATGATCAATTACCTATTATACAAAATTATTATTTAAACTAAACATTTTAACTAATATAAATACTTTATGTGTAGTTTAATTAAGTAGAAAAATTGATAAATCACTTCATATCTAAGATAAGAAGATTATATAGATTGTAACCATCACCTCGTAAAATTAAAAAGAAGTCAACTAGTAATTTAATCTCTCTACCCGTTGCTCTTTTTGTCTAATTATTCTCTTACCTTTATTCACTACATACTCTCTCAATAATAATAATAATAATAATAATAATAATAATAATAATAATAATAATCCTCAATTTTTATAAAAATGCACTAGTTCTCCTAAAGTCACTGTTAGTGTTGTGCTTCCTTGTTCGTACCATTTTGTCGCAGGTTGTTTGCAATTCGTCTTTTTTTTTTTTTTTTGCACCTCAACAAGTACATTAAAAATTCATTGCTACGTGCTTATATTAAAGACAATACTGTACAGAGATGAATAAGATTATACATAGAATATCTGTCCCACGTTCAATAGACTCTCGTGAGGAACATTAAAAATTACACTGTGCTCTCTGCATATTTTCCTAAGGAATGCATACATGTAATCAACAGCTATCTTCTTATAGAATCTTGAATCCCTGCTTGCCCTAATAACTGTGTTCCCCATTATGTGTACCACCCCAGCATCCCTACAGCTGTTCAAAAACTCTATCTCATCTACGTCTGTCCGGCTGCTTAGATGTCCAGATGACAGGACTGTTGAGTTCACATTTGACGGGGCAATCGCTGGCATAATCGAGTCGACTGAGGAGATTGTAAGATCTGTGACAGAAGTGGTTGCGTGGCCATCATTTTTCAGTAAGGCATCCCTTGAATACTCGGTTTGTTGATCATACAGACTATATTCGTCGGAGTCTGAACACCCTTCCATCATGGACTCCAGCCGGACAAACAGGAAGAGGTTATCAAACAGTTTCTTCTCAAATTCTTCATCTTTCTTATGGAGGTCTTTGTAGCCATATCTTGCAACACACCTGAAAATGTGGAAATTCTTTGGTCCTATTCGCTTGACAAGGAATCTCTCTTCTTCAGGGACTGTGTACACGGGGAGGTATTTCACACAGACAAAAACAACAACAGAATGGATGGCAGGTAGGTTTGTGATGAAGTGGGAAAAGATATGAGGAACCCCACTAGCTAACTCGGTGTAAACTAGTCCTATCCCAGGAACTCTCACTAGTCCTAAACTAGGGCCAAGTCCAACAATCCACGCCATAGAAACCTTACTATGCATCTCAAATTCGTATCTTTTTACTGTACCATAATGCCAAACGTACATTATGAGAAGAAAGGCTCCTGCAATGACCAGAGGTACCCACCCTCCTTGGTCAACCTTGAACAGAACTGCAGAAAAGTAAGTGCATTCCACAGCTAGTGATAAAGCTGTGAAGATCACCACAAGAATCCAATGGCAACGCCAAACAAGTATCATGACGAGTACCATCAACAATGTGGTGACAAGCATTACAATCACAACAGCTGTACCTGTTAAAGATTATTTATAGCAGCCAACATATCAGAAATGAAGTCGCTAAGGTCCATGGAGATTCAAACAAAATAATGGGGTGCACAAAACCCCAAGGATGAACTTACCATAAGCATTTCCAATTTGACTTTGGTTTTTGAATCCAGCAGTCACGCAAATGCAAAGAATCATAAGAATCCAATTGATATCTGGGACATAAATCTGGCCAAGGATCGTCTTCGAAGTATGTACAACTTTGACTCTTGGGAAACAGCCATGTGCGAGGGCCTGCTTTATTATGGAAAAAGTTGCAGATATGGTAGCCTGACTTGCAACTATAGCAGCAGCAGTTGCAACAATAAACACAGGCCAATATATGCTATCTGCAAAGAGGTAAAAGTTAACATCTCCCAACACTAGCATGGAACAAGGCATATGACTCTCAATGCCATTAAGAAGTGGAATGTCAAAGCTATCATCCTTTAATTGTGCTGCTACAAGATCTCCTCTGGGGATTTCCCCCATTGAAAAATAATGTGGAATTGCAGTGCACTTAGTTTTCTTAAGGCAGTCAATATTAATAGGGTCGATCCAGAAAGATTATCAAAAGTTATATGTTGTCCAAAAACTGAGTAAGCTGCCGATGAGTATGGCACGAAGATTTCTATGGTTGAGTTATTGGAAGGATATGTTTTTTGATAGTATGGTGTGTGCCTAACTACCTTAGCTAAACATGGAGACCCGATTTGAGCCCATAAGGAGAAACATTATTGATAACCTTTTCCTTCAAACCATGTAGTAGAATTAGCTTTCATGTCGTGATAACAAGCCCTCTTTGCACCATTTTTCTTCAATTGAATAGCATAAATAGTAACTTATCTCCTCTGGGCTACAGCTTTTGCTGATGGATTAGTAAATCATCAACTTTTACCAATAATTATTTCTTTATTAAATTGGTGGGCTTCATCCAGGAACATATAAGCAATTATGTAACTTCAGAGGTTGTAGAAATCAACAAAAATCTCTGCCCTGTTTAAATAACTGTTAAGGTAGGTATTAACCTTAAAATATACCATAAATTGAACTAATTTATGAAGCTTGTTTTGGTTCAAATCCAGTTCAAACTTAAAATCTTGGACACGCAGATCTCCAGTAGAAGGGCATCTTAGGGTATGGTATGAGACTGACTGATCAAGGAGAACTGTTGCCCAATTATTAAGAAAAGCAAACAAAAATAGTCCCATCAAGATTCCAAGACAGCAAGCCTACCCAGTAAAATTCGCAAAATGTTCTTCACCCAAAGCTATGATGCAAGTATAGCTACATGAAAATTCCAAGCGCATTATGTTGCAGTTTTGTAGGCCAAACAAAAAGGTTGCATGTCAGGGACAAATAACAAAATACCTGGAATGGAGCGATAAAATACATCGCTCACATGATCCTTGTTTTGCATAAGATAAGCAGCTTGTCCAGAATATGCTAAAAGAAGGCAAGGAAACACGACAACTGTAAAGGCAATTTGTACAGCTGAAACTGGAAAATGGGCTAGATCTGCAAAAAGTGCCTCCGTACCTGTAATTATGACTCTAATCAGAATATTGGAAAAGGTTCATATACATTTGTTTAAACTTAGAATACAATGTAAAGCATAACCGCTTAAAAGTGTGGAGTACAAGAAATTTATGCAAAACTTTCGATAAAAGCACATAGTTACCTGTTATACTGAGCATGATGCCACCAAGGGAAGTAAAGCCATCTTTACCTCCCCTTCGAAAGTACCGATAAATATACACAGGCAAAAAAGCTTTAAGGACACTTCTGTCATATTTCAAGATGTTGAACATACCAATGCCTCCAATTAACAGGAACCAAAGAAGCACAATTGGTGCAAAGAGCCATCCAACTCTATCTGTCCCATAGTGTTGCATGCTAAACAAGCCTACCAATATTATGACAGAAACAATTACAACTACATCTGCATCCACAGACAAAGTTAAAAGAAGTGGTTATAAATGAGATTAAGATTGAACGATACAGTTTCAGAATTATCTGGGAGAGGAATATACCATTACTCATATGAGGATGATCTACCTTGATGCCACCAGAAGCTGAAAGAACTGCCAAATATAGTACAGCATTAAACATTTTTTAGAAAATTATGAGGAAAGACATGACAATATATCGGTATTACCACAGATACTGTAAGATCCATATAGTAAAAGAAAAAAAACTCTCCCAATATACACATCACGAATATGAGCCATATGCAGGACATGAGAACCAATAGATATTTTATCCTAATCTAATTCCAACTGTACAATGAAGAAAAATAAAAAGAAAAACAATAGATTTATTCTCCTATAGATTTCGCACACACATCAATTCAGATGGTGAGTTTTCATAAACCAAAAGTCTGCTGTCGCATGTTTAGAGATTTTATCTATAACAACGAATACTTTATTACAGTGAAGATATGAAAGTACAATCCACTTGATTAAAAAGCTTCCAAGACCAGCAATAAAGAGCGCAGAAAACACAGCAGGCACTCCCATGTAAATGAATATTGATAATAAGTTAGATGGCGAAGTACCAGATATAGCTGGAGTGAGAATTCCATCGCCAATCACCATACAAGTGCCAACTAGGACAATAATAAGAAGTGCATTCTTCCTAGATGCGTATCTCTCCAGCCACCGCTTAGTTTTAGCAGCAAATGATTGTTCATGGAAAGTTGAACGACTATATGTTGTCAACTCCTCATCTGTCCTGTGCTGATTAGGAATCGACTTTACTTTTGCATGTCGACAAAGCACTGAATAAAGTGCAAGCGTTCCACCTAAGAAATGACATCTAGGGAGTTATCAGTACCAATAGAGGAAAACATTGCATACTAAGATATTGAAAGAACCAGATTGTTTTGGTAAAATGTTAAATTCCCAAACCGTAACTAGTCTGAAGAGATGAAGCAAAAACAAAGAAAATATATAAAGACCAATGCCGAGGATCTATTTTCTTATGTCTTCACAATTGCATATTGTCAAAAAAACTGTAAGAAACTCCCTCAGCATGTTTTCATCACATGGCACTACAAAGACCCTTATAAGGTCAACGTTTAATATCCAAGCCAAAGTGTATAGTTTAGTGAAATTCATTTACCTTGACCATTGTCAGTCGCCCTACAAACAATGAAGACATACTTGAGAAGTGGGATAAGAGTAAGAGAGTAAATGATCAATGAAAGCGCGCCAATTACATCTTCTGTATCTTTAATTCCATGAGGGAATGTATTGTAGAACACATACAAGGGTGAAGTCCCCAAGTCTCCATAAACAACTCCAAGACTCTGGAAAGCAAGCCTCAAGAGCAAAAGCGCAGAGAATTTCTGAAGGAATCAAAATTGTACATGCAACAAAAATGAATCAGGACCGACTCCAACATTCTTAAAAGTCACCAACTCCATGACCCAATAACAGATTTGTACTTATTTCTAAGTTTCTTAGCATAAAGTATGTAAGTAATAGATGTTGAGAAACTGCAAATCCATATGAAGAAATTCAAGTTGGAGATGGTAATTTTGAAATTCATGGGGTCTAGCACAGAAGTGTAAAAGGAGTATAACTAAACAAAACAATCTATCAGTTCATGGCTGTGCGCAAATATCCAATAGTGAAAATTCTAACTTAAATAAAGACCTGGACAAAAAAATCGCACACAAAGACAGAGCAGAATCAATCTGTTACAATACCTTCTCTCTGTACATATTTCTGAGCCTTCCAGCTTCCTCATCCATAGGCTGGTCAAGCTTTTGATCCAAAATCCACATACTACCTTTATTGAAGTCGGGGTCTCCATCAATCTCAGCTCTTGAAGACATTTCCATATTCCTTTTAACCCAATTCGCTGTCTCTTCAAGTAGCTCTCTATATCAAAATCTTAAGACCACCGAGTTCAAACACAAAATCTCCACAAATCCAATCGTAACTAACAAAGCCAATCACAAAGAAAGTAGGTAGCTTTAACTTAAAAAAAGAGTTGCAACTAAAGCGAACTCAGACAATTAAATTACTAGTTGCAAAACTGACATCCCAATATAAGCTTTTGCCTAATAAACCGCAGACACCCAATTAAGGAAACTCCCGCTCTATAGCTCTCTCGTACTCGTGGAGCTAAATGAAAGCGCAAGACAGAGACTTCAAACACTTATTCAAATTCATCCGTAGGTTCACTATAAACCAGTGAGAAAAAATTCTGGCAGAGAATTTCAGCTAAATACTAATTCTGTTCCGAAGCATGACGATAAAGATAATCGATAATTGCCAAGAGAAAAGGGTCCAGAGAGGAGTAGAACCAGGCTTATATATATATACATATATATATTGTGTGTGTATATATATAGAGAGAGACAGAGAGAAAGAGAGAGAAATATGTGCAGTTTGTCAGAAACTTTTAGCTTGCTTATGTACTGACTATACAAAGGGAAACAGAGCTTTCGCTCTGGCAGTTAAAAACTAAGCAAACACCAACTATGGAGTCCGGAGTTGGAGCATATCTCTTAAAGGAAGAAGAGAAGTGTACAGAAGATATGTTACTTTTTAAACCAAAAGTCCTTTTCTTGTAATAAGATCCTCTGTCTAATTTTATGGTGTCTTATTGTGTTCAGTGAATCTCAGCCATTAATATGCGGGCTCTGCATAGATCCCACATAAATTAACGTGGAACCCGTATAAATGAATGGCTGAGATTTACTGGACACAATAAGACACCATAAAACTGGATAGAAGATCTGAACTCTCAAAGGTTAAACCGCATTTGTCGTTGTTCGACGACGTGATGTCATCTTTCCTTTTCAACTGAAGTTGTTTATGATTCCAAATAATTAACTTTTTTTACTAAAGCCGTCATGATCGCTAATGTCCGGGGAAGGTTCTTCGCTAGATCTTTTTGGTCATACGGTAGTTATCTTTAAAAAAAATGACGGTAGCACGGTTAAGTCAACGAAATATGTCAGTTTAAATGTCTTGTCCGATATAATTTAGTGTTTGATGTTTCGGCTTACTACTATCATCGTCCTCTTTGTAATTATTTGTCGATAAAACAATTGTAATTTTGACGTTATCAGAGAAAACGACAAGAATGATAAAATCTCAGAGAAAAGTATAACAATGCACGTCTCTCCAAACAAAAAATGTGGGCGTATTCTGTTAACAGCTAATAAGCTGTTTTATTTACCGTTTAGTTACGAGCTGGTTAGGTTGATTAATTTAATTCAATCAGTTAATTTTTAAAAAAATTTTGAAATGTAACGTTTGAAGTTAATTATTTGTCTAATGATAATATTGCCTTCAATTTTACTCTCTACTTTTGCTTTGTGTGATTTTAAATTTAGTTTTTTATCATACAATTATATCGTGTAAAGTTTAGAAGAATATAATAAAGGGGTTAATTAAAATTTTTAATCTTTATTTAATTTTATAATATTATTTTACTTTTAAAAATACCATAATGTTAAGTTTTTGAACATAAAGAGTCACATCAAATTAATATTTTTGTATATAACTACTATATATCGTATATGTATCATACTATAATTATATATATTTTTAGTTTATTAAATAATAAAATTTATAAATATTATATGAAAAATGCTAATATGATGTAGCTCGCTACATCATTTATATTAATAGATAATTTAACGTTGAATTATTATTATTATTATTAAAGTTATAAACTTAATTTTTGTGAAATTAAATATCTAAAATATAAATTCTTATAAAAATATTCAACGAAATACTAAGAAATATAATAGTCATACCTTTATTTTTTTTTTAAATCATTCCCTAATAAGTCATTTTATACTTCAACAACTAATACTAAACAACTAATTTTACCAAACATTTTTAATGAACAACTGATGTTATCCACTGATCAAATCAACTGATATAATCAATTATCAACTAACTGTTGATAGAATCAACTAATAATTAATGTAATTCATTGTTTACCAAACAGGGCCTATTTAGTTTTCTGATCCATTTGTCTTTCTAAAAAGACACACTCCTTTATTTATATAGCTCATATCTACCGAAAACATGATTTTAATATATTGAAAAAGTCTTTCGTTTTTATTTCTTCATCGTTTATGCATGTTTATTTGATTTTTGACACTTCAAGTGGTATTATCTTAAAAGCGATTGTAAGTCTTAGGTAAGTTGTAAGTTTTCAGCAATCACTATTGGTTAGATACACACTATTTTCTATTGATATTACGCTATACTAAGGTTCTTTATGGAGACCTTTTTAATTGTAGCAATGATTAATGTGCTCACTAAGAATATCCAAAGGGACATCCCTTAGTTATGTTATTTGTTGATTATTTTAGTAAATGACACAGTGTCAAGTCAAACTAAAATTTTAGAGGGATAAATTAAAGTTTAACGACTTTAAATTGAGCAGGATTAAGACTTGGTACTTAGATTATAACTTTATGAGCCATAATGTGGCTTCCGATGTGGAGTTAAACATTGGTTCAAAAGTTATAATACAGAAAGAGTGTTTTAAGCATCTAAGATTTATCATCCAAAGCAATGAAGAGATCAATAAAAACATAACTCACCGTATCATATCAGAGTAGCTTAAATAGAGAATTGCATCAGGAGTTTTATGTGACAAGAAGATATCACTCAAGCTCAAAGGTAAATTCTATCATTTAGCGATTAAGTCGGCTACGCTCTATTGGACGGAGTGTTGACTCATCAAACCGGTGAATAGTCATAAGTTAATGATGACAGAAATGAAGATGCTTTGTTGGATGAGCAATCTTACTAGAAGAGATAAAGTAAAAAATGTAATGAAAAGAGACAAATTAAAGGTGACTAATATTAATGAAAAATTAAGAAAGAGAAGACTTAGGTAGTTCAGATTTATTAAGAGAAGATAACCTAATACTTTAGTGAGAAGATTCGAGAAGACTTTACTTAAAGATTATAAGAGGAGAGAAGGAAGACATAAGAAAAATTAGGGAAAGTTAATGGGATTGATATGAGTCTCTACTAGAACTTATTAAAGACATGACTCTCAATAGAAAACTTTGACGTATTAGAGTAAAGGTAAAAGATCTCACGTAGAGATATTCTCTTTCTCATAGGTCTTTTAAAATTTTTTTCCGAGTCTCATTTCATGTATTTAGCCTAAACATTTAATACACAATACTTCTCTTTTAGTTATTTAGCATAAACATTTCTTCATTTAGCCTAAATATTTTCTTATAATGGCTTATTTGATTGATTTATTTACTTGTCTCCTTTATTTGTGTATTTATTTACATTTTTTACTTTTTAAATATTTATTATATTATTTATTTTGTCACTTATTTTTATATTTTTATTTATATGTACTTATTAGAGTCCTCGTGTCTAATTATTTATATGTACTTATTGAACAACACCCATTAGAGTCCTCGTGTCGCTTACTTAAACGATAGGAAGTACAACCCCATGTCCTTTACACATTTGCAAGTAGTAAGGTATTGTTCAAGGCTGAGAGTCAGGCGTTGTTAGGGACAGACCAAAAATCATACCTTACAACCCTTTTTTTTGTTTTTTTGTTTTTTTTGTTTTTTTGTTTTGTTTTTTTTTCAGGAAGATACGTGTCGACTTATAGAGCGACTAGCGACAACACAAGCCGGTCTTTACAAGGGATAAGGTAAAAGTTCTACTTTCTTTTTGATCTGGCCAATGAGCAGGTATGTCCTTTTCTTTTTGTCTCTTAGTGCGATTCTAGTTACTCATTTTCTATGCATGGCAGTTCTTAAATTCTTGTTTCTGGTATTTTACATTATTTTACCTATTACATCTGCATGTGGGTCTACCGGGAAACAGCCTCTCTACTTTGTAGGGGTAAGGCTGCGTACTATAAGACCTCCCCAGACCTCGCCTCAATGTGGACTTCAAACTGGGTGTGATGATGATGATGATGATGATATACTTATTTATTTGTTTATTTATTTTCGTTATGTTTTATTATTATTATCTCTTATCTCTTTTTTATTTTTATTTTATTTTTAATTATTATTACTTTATTATTTTAATGTGTCTATTTTTTCCATTTAGGTTTATAAAAAAACAACCTCTCTACAAGTTAGGGGTGAGGATGATTACTTCTAGACCCCTCTAGACCTCGTGTATCAGCAACATTTTCACGGAGTATTTGTTATTATTGTACTATTGGTTAGTGTAAGATATTCCTAGTTCTCAATAATTTTTTTTAACGTTTTTTTCCTCATTTTAACTTACTAACCCAATCCACCAACTCTAAAATCTTTTTTTTTCCTATTTAACTTCCCACCACTTGTTTTTCTTTCCTCGCTCCTAAACACCTATCAGTTTTTTATTGTTATTAGTATGTCTTTTTTCATCCCTATAAACCTTGCCACACCTCTTTCAAACTCATCACCAACCTTAAAACTTGATTCTACCACCTCTTTTCCTCTTCTTTCAAACCTGAGTACTAGTTTGAAAGATAAGTTAAACTCCTCAATGACTGGTTAAATTCAGAAGATGTATGAAGAAAAGTAGTTGGCAATCTAGTTATATTTGGTCAATTACATTATGTTTCATTAGCTATTATAAGGGCTCCGATCTCCCTATCTTTAGAGTAGTTGTAGCTGGGTGCAAAAAATAGTAGGTTACCTTGATTAGATACTTCCTTAAAAAGTGATTTTCATTTCCTTTAGTCTAACCATTGACAAATAACAACTAGAGGCAACTAGGTATAGAGACCACTCTAACAAGTAAAGATGATTTTGTCATCTTCAAATTCTCCACAAAAGAAATGACACAAAAGATTGTTGATATCAGCCCTTGTTGATAGGATCTCATCTTAAATAATTAATTGATATTATCTCCTTTTTTGAATTTATTTTTCTGCTTAAATGCTAAAATTAATGTTTGTTTTGTTTTAGGTGATGAAAAGTAGAGATTGCATCAAATTGAGACTCTATTGATGATAATGACAAATTTTGGATAAAGTAAAGAGATTGATATAGTGGATAAGGCTGATCATTTGAAGGGTTGGAATTTGACTAGAAGACTTTGCCTTATCCTTATTGGTTCAGTCGGATTCTGTCTGGGTTGGATGCTGTTGCTTGGATCCATGATCTCAGTAGTTTCGGTGCGATGAATACCTGTAAAACAAATAAGGCACGCTGGGGGTTGGTTCCCGGAAGGCCCCTCCGACGCTCAAGTTAGTTTTCTGGTGAAGGTGA
>JAOSBM010000206.1:17995644-18010014 GCA_027568955.1 Erythroxylum tenue | reverse complement strand
ATTTTTATCCCTAGAAAAACAATTTGAGCCTTAACCTTTCTTTCTTGCATAATAACCTTGTTACAAGCCGAATTTACTTTTTTGTTGTTGATACCTTTAATAATTATAACTCTTAAATTGAAGGAATTGTATCGTGCTTATTTGTATAGAATGTTGACTATTTCTATGAAAAGTTAATTAGATGATTCAAGTTACATTGTTTTGATTTTTTATAGAATGAAGGAGAAGTAAAAAAAAAACAAAAAACAAAATCTCCTCTTTGATATTTTTATTTAAAAAAAAAAGACAAAAAGAAAAAAGAAAAGAAAAGAAAAAGTGATCGAAAGAGATGTTATTTGAATAAAGTGAGTTTTGATTTAAGTTGATACTTGTGTGGATAAGTTTGTATGTTTCTCTTCAATTTATTTAGCAAGAAAGTTCCTTTTTTCACACCAGACCCAAGCCACATTACAACCCTTATTAAGTCCCTTTGATTTATACATTAGTTTCATTTTGTTTAGTGGTGGAGATATAATTCTTGAGCAAGCTTATGGAAATAACTCGCTATGTTTTGATTTGAGAGCTTAATGAACTCTAAACACTTTAAGCATGTAGAGTGAAATCCTTGTGAGAGTGTTAAGTCTTGTTCATTTGATTTTGATGGAATTAATGAGATGATATGTCTTAACAATGAGTCCTATGAGTGCTCATTCTCTTGATTGTTATTTTATCTTAAAGCTTAAATGTGAACTAGCTTTTGGATATTTTTTTGATGACATGAAGGGAGATGAGAGGTTGTTGTGAGGATGAATAATGTATTGAATTGATGTATGCTTGAAGACAAGCATGAGTCCGGTGTGGGGGAATTTGATAAGATCTCATCTTGAATAATTATTTGATATTATCTCCTTTGTTTTGAATTTATTTTTGTGCTTAAATGTTAAAATTAATGTTTGCTTTGTTTTAGGAGATGAAAAGTAGAGATTGCATCAAATTGAGACTCTATTGATGATTATGACAAATTTTAGTAAAGTAAAGAGATTGATGCAATGGATAAGGCTTATTACTTGAAGAGTTGGAATTCGACGGGAAAACTTCGCCTTATCCTTATCATGTAGGAGTTTGAATTTAAATTTGTTTTAGATAGACAACTTTACAATTTAGAGTTAGATTAGGATTAGATTAGAAAATCTTATAAAAGGGACGTTCCTCTCAACAGAAAAAGGTTCTCTCTTTTTACGTTTTTAGCAATTCTTAGTCTTTCTTTTATTTTTGTTATTGGAGCGAAAGCCATGTGTGGCTAAACTTAATCGTTTTGATTTAAGGGGATTCAATACTCTGATTGTAACTTTGTGAGGTTTTGTGTTTCAAACTTTTATTCACGTTTTAATTCAAGAATTTCTTATTTTAAGTTCTCATATTTCATGAATGATTGATATTGAATTAATCTGACAATTTAATTTAATATTGATTATTCTATCTCTATCTAGGAATTCAGTGATCTGTAATTATCATGAAGGAATGATACAAGTAGCAAATAGGTTATTTATGAATTTTCATATTTAACTTATGATAAATAAGAAAACTAAATTGAATAGTTGCAACTATCTCGATTATTTAATTTAGGGCTTAATCTTTTCATGGAGATTATTGCTATCATTTATCTGATATGAAATGCTAAAACACCTAGTTAACAGATGATAAGTTCTGGTTTGGATACTAGGTTTGAACCAACTAATTTAGGAAAATTAGAGACTTATTACGGCTATCCTAATATGTTTCGGACTAATTGCTTGAATCGTGAAAATATTCTTTTTAGACCAATGATCAATGTTACAATTAGATGAGATCTTTTCCTTGAATCAGAGTTTGGTAGTCTTGACTTTCTCATATTTAAATTCAGTTGATTTAATTTGTTTTCGTATTAATTTTAGTTAATCAGCTATTTAATCAAACCCCCCCCCCCCCAATTTAATTTTATTGCTTGAAATTAAGAAACTAATGTCCAGTTCTTTAAGGATTCGGCCTGGTTCCATGACTACTACAAAAGTTTGGAGAATAGGTATTATTTTGGGGGCTTTGACAACCCGACCACTTTTCATATCCAAGACAAACCTTTGTTAATCAAAAGATGGAGACCTGGCAATCCTTGGATAGAACGAGGTTGCGAACCTTACTAATATAAGCTAATTTCTATAAGGTTTTGTTGGTGTACTGGTCTTCAAAGTATCTAAGGCATATTGTTAATTTATTGGGAAGACCAATTAACTTACATGAGAACACAACTCCTCTTAAAAGCATTAGCTTTGCCAAGTTTATATTGAAATGGAGATAGAAAAGAAGCTACTTGATGCAATCAAAATAACAAAACTAGATGAGGATAGTAAACTGGTGGATGACTTTATCAAAGTCACCAATTTGTGGAAACTAATATGAAATGGCTATATGATCGTCTAGATGATTAAGAATAAAGATACTTAACTTGTTGACAAAAGTGAGGTAATCTCTAATAATTAAAGGAGAACTCCTTTTCTACAGATTCTCATATGTTATCAAATAAAGAAGTTTTAACTGATGCTTCTATAAAAGAACCACGCCCAAAGATGCACAAATAGTAAAGGTATTGGCAAATGTACATAATGTTAATAGTAATGATCGAGTAACAACAATAGTGGAATATGACATAACAATAATAGATGAAGATGATGACAAAAAACAAAACAAATCATAATGAGCCAAACATGTAGCATTATACTTAGGACAACCCCTCTCCTCATCTTGGCAAGGTAGAAGTAAATTTGGTAAGTTACCCTTACACTTTAGTCCATAATACTAAGAGAAATAAAAAATTTTATGAAATCCAAAAAGAAAAAGGCTAGTACAACCTCACCTAGATGAATATCCAAGTTTGGAGTATTTGGGGCCTAAAAGACCCTAATAAACAAATGGCTTTTAAAGATCTCTTAAACTTTAAGAAGCCTCTTTTTCTTATTTTAATTGAGACCAAAATAAAAAGAGAGCAGTTCTAAAAAGGGCTTTTGTTTTAGTAGAAGGATTGGATTACTTTAGCAATTGCACACTTCAATGGGAGAATAATCATCTCCTTTGACCTTTTATTTTTTGAATTACTGAGTTGACTCTTCTCAGATTAATATATTTATTGTGAAGTTCTCATAAGACAATCTTAATCCCTCTTGGCCATCATTATGATTTCTGTATCAAATTAGAAGTTTTAAAGGAAGAAACTTTGGAATGATATACAATACTTGAGTTTAACTCTACTATCCCTTTTATTCTAATAGGTGATTTTAACTATATTATATCACCTCTAGAAGCCCAAAGTTGTTAGAAAGCAAATGAAATTTAGGAATTACATATTATGAAGACCTGGAGCTTATTAATCTTAGGTATATAGGTAACATTTTCAATATGGAATGAAAAATAATCTAGAAGCTGTCCTTTAAAAGAATATTGATAAATACTTAATGAACTCTGTTTGGCTCAACTCTTCCCCTCTCAGCTTTGCCAACTTCTATAACTTCCTTTCCTTTAATCTTACTCTTATTATAGTTTTGACAAAAACCACTATTGTCAAAAGGCAAACCCCCATTTGGTTCTTCAACTTTTTAATAAAGCACCCAAGCTTCAAGGAAGATATTACAAAAGGCCTAAGCTTTAAGTTAAAAGGTTTGCAATTCATCCGATGCCTCCAAAAGTTGAAAGTCATCACGGTTGAACTGATTCTCATTCAAAATAACAACATTGACCCAATGCTTCTAGAGAAAAAAAAAGAGGCTTTTAATTTGCTCAATAGATTCCAAAATAGCCTTGCTCTAAATCCTATAAGTCCTCTATTCAAAGAGCAGGAGACAATAGAACTAAAAAGGTATGTAAATGCTCTAAAGACTTTTAACTTATAATTGTTGCAAAAATATTGCATCCTATAGTTGAAAGATTGTGATAGGGACTTAAAATTTTTTTGCAATATCATTTAATCAAAAGAGAAACAGGAGCAAGATAGTGTCTTTACTAGCACTGAGGTTAAAAGATATATGATCAAGAGGGCCCTATTGAGATGGCTTATGAGAACTTCAAAAAGGTACTAGGGACAAACACTAATGTTATGCTTATTCCTGAACAGCTTAGAACTTCTCCAGAAGGATCTTTCCCTACTCAGTACTCTACTGAGTTGACTAGAGAGGTAACCTCTGATGGAATCAAGAATAATTTGTTCATTATTATCTATTGAAAAAGGACAACAAATGGATCATTACGGTTAATTTTAATACCTCATGCAAATAAGGGATATAATGCAACCTTTCTTGAAACATAAAATAGGGGATGGTAACAATACTTGGTTCTAGTTTGATCATTACCATAACATAGGTCCCCCATACAAATTAAGGGAGTTCCATTCCCTTAGAACCATTACGCCTGCTCATACCAAAGGTCTATGATCTGATCAAAGATGATAGTTACGTTTGGTGTTTCCACTCTTTTAAGAGATTCAAGGAGATATTAGACAACATGCCACACTACTTCCCCAATATCTGTAAAGAGGACACCTTCTAATGCACTGAGGATAGCTCTTTGAAATTCACTACTAAATCCTATTTATAAAAAAAACTCCTACTAGGATCACCATTGCTAAAAGACTGGTCTAGCTTAGTTTGGATTCTACTTTAGTCCCTTGCCACTCCTTCATTCTTTAGCTTACAACTAGTAGGAAACTAAGAACAAAGGACAATCCCAAGTTTTCTTTAATAAATAGTAGTTGTGTTCTTTGCTTAGATGTTAATGAGGACCTAGATCATTTATTTTTCAACTGTACAAACTCCTCTTACTTATGGAATCAAATGCTAATTCTTTTCAACTTGTATTGCTACTATTCAAATTAGTAAGACACAATTAGCTAGATTTTTGGAATCAAGTTGTATAACAAAAGAGTTAAGATATTGTTCAAGTTAACTTTTGGGGTATTGATATACCTAATATGGCATGAAAGAAACAAAAGACTCTTTGGAAACCAAGCTATCAATGTTGAAACCATACAGAGTACTCTTATTCAAGATTAGTATTGATGTTATTACAATGGAACTCACAACACTAATATCTCCTGGAATGTGTGCTAAGTTTAGATTATTATAAGACCTTGATCGTTGATTTTCTTTACTTGTTATGAATTTATCCTACTTAGCCTTAGTTAAACTTTTGAAGTTTCACATTGGAGTTGTAGTTGTTTAATGAATTTTACTTAATTTCCAAAAGAAAAAAGGAATACTTAAAGATTACAAATTTAATAGCTACAAATAATATTAAAAATTAAAGTTAAGACCTAGAGTATTCTAACATTTATATGCAAGTGACTTTGAAAATATTTATTGTTATTCTTCCTATTTTCTAAATACATAGTCATTTTCTCTTCTTTCCTTTCATTTATCCTTTATAGAATTAAATTGATAATAAGATATTAGTAATTGTATCTAGCTACCAAATTGACTTATTGAAGATAGTTTTGGCTTGCATTTTAGTAAACCTGAGAAGCCTAAATTCCCGAGTCTAATTTAAGAGTTATGATAACTTGAATTCAATTCCTAGGAACAAAATTTCAGTATTTTGGAAATTTAAACAATATAATTACTTTATACAAACAACATCGATATGACAAAATTATTAAACATTCATGTATAAGTACAAACTTCATTAATTGAAAGTTACATAGCTATCTGTGTAATCAATGTTAACTGAACCATGCTGATATTTTAATTTCTGATAGGCTGCTGCCTTTGTGCTTCTTACAATTTCACATAATTAATGACTTTCCTGTCGCAGCCAGACAAACTTATTAGGCATGTACATCATTGGAAATGTAGCGTTGTGGTCTACAACATTGAACTCAACCCCAATCAGATTCTTCATTGATACTTGAAGCAAAATGGCATCTTTCTTTCTTTCAATGATACTTGAAGCAAAACGGCATCTTTCTTTCTAATTGGCAGACATGTTACAGGCAACAATAGATTACTACGCATTTAGCACGTTCGAATTCCAAGTAGTATATAAAAATCTTCAAAGGAACTGAGAACCCAACAAGCACCATGACGTATAGTGCCCAATTTCCAATTTCCAATGCCTTACATCAACAGCTTACTATTCTTGGGGTCATTGTTTATTTTATCTTTCTAATTTCGAAATACCATTCCATTGCCCAGCCATCAACCCATATAGCATCTAACAGTAAATGTAATGCCATGAAAGTTAAGGAAAGTTTTAAATTTAGCACACAATTTCCCTTTAGCTTTGCTAGTGGCCAGCGCACGGACACACCATTGATTCTGAAACTTCAAATGTAACGAGGACATTTAAAATAGACATAGGCTATGCTGGCAAACGATACGAATATTCCCAAGTAGAAATTGAGATTTTTTAGTTAAAGCAATGCCTTCATCCCAAAAAGTCAACTAGCTTAAATTCTTTTATCTCCTTCTCTTACTTTTCATCGTTCTAAATGCCACATTCATGACGGAAAAAATACCTTGCCACATCAAAATTGACTTAACCATATTTTTACTACTACAGAAGAAAAAAAAAATAAAAACCTTAGGGATGAGGGTATAGTTGTGTATTTTATGTTATGGACAACACTAAGAAAAATAAGGTTGTTCTCCATTAAATTATCACATTGGATGATACATGGATCGTTTTTCCTAAGAAAAAGTAATGTTTTTTCATGAAAGTAATTAATGAATTTTATTATACAATAATAGAGTCATTACATATAACATTACAATTTAAACCGCTCCAAACTATAGAGAGTACACAAGCTACACTTACAAAAATTGAAAAACATTTAGGGGATAACAAATTTGTTTTATAGGTTCAGTCTCATTTTTTGCCTTGTTGTGGTGAAGTTTTTGTAGGAATTTGTTAAAGCAATCAACCTTTCATATACCCTAGCTAGTTGTAATCGAAGATATCCTTAGCATTCCTAAACAGTTTGGCATTCCTTATTTTCCACATATAATGAACTGGCATAGCAAAACCAACTTTATTAAATAACTTGTAATCTCCTTTCAAGTTGTAGTTCACCCTAGTTGCTCATCCAAGTGTGTCTGTCCATATCTGGTTGTTATTCTTCACGTTGAATGTTAGCAGAAATTGTCTCCACAATTGATTAATTGGAGCACATTTGAAGAATAGGTGGTCTAGTGTCTCCAATGTGTCTCCACACAGTGCACATTTCATATTAGACAACTAAAATTTTAACTTCTTGCCTATTACTAACCTCAACAATGTTGACAACTACAATATTGTAAATAAATAAGTTGGTGCAATCTTTAAGTACCATATGAATTTATGATATTGGAATTTATCTAGGGATCCTAATAGTAGCCTTTTACACGAATCAGTTGAGAAAAGTTTAGACTTTTGTAGCTCACATTGTATATAATTAGGTTAGAGTTGATCAGGCTAATAACTTGGGAGATTTTCCATTATGATACAAGAACCCCTTGATGAATAAAAAGGTCAGCTCTAGTTGCCATTTTGGGTGAGCATTTGAACCTTAATATTTATAGGCATAAAATCTCTTAGGCTGTGGAAGTGTAGAATGAGATATAATGGCCCCAGTAGATGCCAGTTATCATACTAAAATTTTGTATTACTTATATTTCCAATAAAGTGCTTGACGTTAGGTTGCATAAGCTGTCCAGTATTTAAGATCTGATGAAATGCATAGGATTGTGTTTTCTACACTGAATGGTACATATGTTTTTTAATTTGATACGCACCATATGGATCCACTTCACCCAAAGACTTTCTTTCTCCATATTGATTCTCCAAAGTCTCTTAGCAATTATTTCTTTAACCATCCTAGTTGCTGATGTGATTCCCAGGCCTTCATATTCCTTAGGCAAATAGATAGCGCTCCATTTGACCTTAGGAGTTTTTCCATAGGTGTTATTCTGTCCATTACATATGAAATCTCTTATAATTCTGTCAATTTTCTTAAGGATGCTCTTTGGCAATGCATGGTGAGATAACTAGTAGATGTGCAAGTTACTGAGGATTAAGATATTCAGCTATATTCTACCTCCACATGGAAGGAATTTGTTACTCCATGTTGGGATTCTCTTCTCAATAAAGGATATTAGGGGCCTGTATTCTATTTCCTATAGCCTTTTTTATTGAAATTGGATCACCAAGATAAGTTAAGTGTGCTTATAGAATCTTTAAGCCTATATTGGAGATCAAACCTATAGAGTCCACTCAATTGTGTTTAGACAGATAAGCATAACTCTTATTTGGTATGAAAGTTAGTCCTGAGATTTCCCTAAACACTAATAGAGAATGTAGAAAAACTCTAATGGATAAAGGATCATTAGCCAACAATATTATCATATCATTAGTAAAAAAGACTTACGAAATTTTAAGATGTCCACATCTTCAATGATACTTAAATTTTGGATTTTTTGTAATGTTCATACTAGTGATTATGTGTAATACCTACATAATGATTGCAAAGAGGTAAGGGGACAATGGATCTCCTTGCCTCAAACCTCTTGAAGCTTTAAAGAGTTATAAGGGCTCCTCATTAACTAACACTACATAGGATACAATGTTATGTATGCATGAATCTATTTAATGAATCTGTTAGGACATCCAAAGACTTGGAGGGAAGAGATGATTAATGTCCATCTTAATATATCAAAACCCTTAGTGAAATCAATTTGGAAAGTACAACTGTTGATGTTCAACTTAGAATTGTAATCTCTGAAGAGTTCCTGGGCCAACATTATATTATCTCCTATACTTTTTCCAGGTACATATGCTCCTTGTCTTGCATTTATCACCTAAGGAAGGTATTGCTTTAACCTATTTGATAGCATTTTCAAGACAATTTTGTATATAACTTTACAACAAGTAATAGGTCTATAATCATTAAGGCTCAATAGATTAGAAAATTTTGGTATCAAGAAAAGATAGGTTTTATTGAGTTTAGTCAATAACCTATCACTTCAGAAGAATTCCTACACTACTTGCACAATTCTAGGACCAATTAGATCCCATTTGATTCGAAAGAACCTTGCATTAAAGTCATCTAGTCTTGGGGCGTTGGCTGGATGAAAGGAGAATTGTACTGTCTTGATTTCCTCATTGGTAACTTCTTTGACCAGTATTAAATGGTGAGTTGACACTATAGATCCTTGCATAATTCTCAGCAGATCATTAAGAAAATTTAAGGTTCTACAGCTGGTTCCATTGATTTCTAAGAAGTGACTTCTAGCAAGCATTTCAAGTTTAGTCTATCTTTGTACTAGATTTCCATAAGGATCAATAAGAGATACAATTTTGTTCCTGCATCTCCTCCCTGAATATCATTGTAGAAATATCTTCTGCTTCTATCCGCTTCATGAAGGCATATGTTTTCTAGATTTTTGTTATAATTGATAGTTATACGCTTTTAAAGATTCAAAGTACTTCTTCAGTTCAACCTTTTCTCTTTCCTTCAAAGTTGTATTCTTTGGAGAGTTAGATAAAGCCCTCTAAGATTCCATAAGATTCTACAAAGCCATCTTTCTATCTTACGGTATTGGATCAACATTATGTTTTAGTAAGGAGACATTCATTTTTAAGGTCTTTTAGCATTTGCATACTCTGAAAAGCTTTATAACCATAACCTTTCTTCTCCATAGCCCTAGAAATGATTAAGTTAACTTGGAGATGCTTTAGGAGTGAGTTGAAGAATCTAAAGGGGATCTCTTCTTTACTAGCATACTATAAATGTCAATAGTAATAGGAATGTGATCTGAGAAAAGTGGTGACTTAAAAGTGGCAAAGCTCTCCTTTAACTTTGCTACCTATAATCTATTTATTAAGTACATATCAAGTTTTCTCTACGGAAATCTCTCCCCATTCTAATGGTTAATCCAAGTAAACAAAGCTCCATGGTATATGAGATCTAGCAAACCCAAAGAGGAAATGAGATTAATCAGTTCTTTTACATCAAAGTGTGAAGTACCCTTACCCTATTTGATTTAGAGTGTAAAAGTACATAATTGAAGTCTTCAGTAATCATCCAAGGTATAGTCATACTAACGTCTATCTTCTCTAAATCTCTCCATAAGCTAGCTCTTTGGTATTCCCAATTAGTAGCATAAATCACAGAGATGGCTAAAGACTATTACTAGTTTTGAGCATGAATTCACAGTGAATAAGTTAATTAAAGCAAAACCCGTTGGATAAGTGCAAGTGAGTATTCTACCATTAGGATGCCTGGAATGGTTCTTTAAAGTGGTTCAATTTGTATGCAAGAATTTTAGGCCCATTAGGAAATTATCTTCCTTTATTATGGTCTTAATAAGGTTTTCTAGTTGCTAAGAAGTCCCTTAGAGCCATATAATGCACACCATGATGAGTTTTTAGATTTGATTTTCCTCCTCCTTGATTTATGATTGTTAGTCCCTAGTTCCATCCATTCCTCAACCTAGTCCTTTGCTTAACCATCTTTTTTTCAGTTTCAACTATAACATCGCTATTAGTACCTCGTTGCTACATTTTGATTAAATAGGTTGAATTACCTCATTCCTTACAAGTTCTTCAGTCCTTACAGGTTCCTCTTCTGTTAGAGTGGTCTCCTTATTTATATGTTGCTTAGCATTTAGGCTATCTAGAAAAAAAGTAATGTTTTTAGCATAAGTAATTACAATTACATAGTTCAATTTATTTTCTACATTCCAATATCCAATATCATTAAAAAAAATTGTTAATGAAGCCAATTATGACTTCTATCTTGAATGGCTCATTATTTGTTGGTTGGCCCAGTCACAACTCATAATAAATATTCGCCGCAACTTTTTTAGCAATAGTTCCTTGAAGCTTTTATTTGCTCAGAAGCCATTTGGTTTGGACTTGAAGTTTATGTGATGTTTGGTATGAGATAAGTAAGTATAACAGAGGATGAGGTATAATAGAAACTATAACAAAATGATAAATTTTCTCTTATAATGAAACAACATTGGTGCCTACAGATGATAAAATGAGGTTTTACTATATTTATGAGTCTTATACATAGCCAAGCAAAGAAATAAATGATATAATGTATAAATGATTACTTTACATCTACTAAATTATATCGTTGATATGTGGAAGCATATATATATATAGAAACTTAACTAAAACGAGTTTCAGTGAATAAAAAAGGAAAATGAAAGAGAAAAGTTCATTTTTTTATATGTATACTCTCGTACTTAGTTTTCATTAATTGCACGTATAATAAGTCGTGAGAGGAAGAAAAAAATAATCGATCCCACTCTAAGTGCAGCCACTTCAATGACCACAAGCCACTCGAAGAATGACGATTACTTACATAAGAAGCTAAAAATGCTTATATTCAGATAAAAGAGAGATGCCCAAGAACGCAATTGTTAGAACTGGAAAAGAGGAATAAAGTGTCTGCCATTGATTAAGGCATTAATATGAAATACCTTGCAGTTAGGTGGAAACCAACACGGATTTGTGTGACGTGACCAATCCAATTCGACCATAAGTTAAATAATGACATGCGTCATTCGTGTGAAATGAAATCCCTAGGCTACATGTGACATGTTTTGCACCAACTGCACTGCCGTGTGAGTATTATATTGCTCACTTAATAATTACGGAGGAGATAAGGTTACATAACGTGTGTGGGAGTGGGACCTTCTAAGCAAAATAATTCAATAATATCACGACAATCTTTTGGAGATTGATTTTGACTTTTGAGTGAAATACGAAGAGCTGGTAGCCGCAATAACCTGAATGACGACAATCCGTTTTCGATTTCAACTCACACAAATGGCAAAATAAGAGATATTTGCTTTCCTACGGATGACAATAGGCGGCTGTGTCAATTTTTTAAAATTAAAAACATCAAACAACGTTTTTAATTGGATATGTGTAGGCCCGCAATAACCTGAATGACGACAATCCGTTTTCGTTGATTTCAAATCACAAATGGCAAAATAATAGATATTTGTTTTCCTACGGATTACAATAGGCGGCTGCTGTGACAATTTTTTAAAAATTAAAAATATAAAATAACTTAGTCAGTTTAAGCCTAACCCTACTCAAGACCTAATTCTTTTAAATAAAATGATATTATTTTAATTAAAATATTTAAGCCTCAAGACGGTCTAGACCTAGGCTTGACCTATAGGTCAATCTATTAAAAACGTCTTAATCTAGGTCCATGTATTAGCCTATTGTCATCCCTAGTTTTCTCTTGATCATTAAATTTTTTCTTTTCCTTTTTCTTCTTAAAATATTGATGACTTAGGTCCTACAGTTACTTATTTTGTTGTAGTTTTAACGATATAATTATTTAGAAATATTCTTTTTCTTAGACATATTTAGATGTATATAATAAATTCTATGAGATAAATGTACACTATAAATGAAATGATGATGATATCTTAATTATGAGATTCTTGTCATATTTATGAATTATTCTTAAATTATCATTAGTCATTGATTTATTAAGATTAGATATTAATAGAGCGTATGAATACTAGCACATGTTATATTTCTTTATTATTATAGAAATAGTCGATCTTATAGATTAAAGTATGATAATACTTAAATACATGTATAGGTGTTTATTCGAGAATAAGTTCACTAAATTGAACCTACATAAGAATTCAAATTTGAACATTATTTATATATCTATGAAAATTTTCATTATGATGATTGTATAAGTAATCATTTGACTTAAGATCACAAAAGTATCTAATATAGGGATGACTATATTTTGATACTATTTATAACTTACTCTAGTTAAGGGTAATTCAATCGATAAACATTATATATATCATAAACTATATTGAGATAATTGAATGACCAATATATGATTCATAACCTTAAAATAATTAGGAAGAAAGTTTTTCTTTCCTACGGATGACAATAGACGACTGTGTCAATTTTTTAAATTAAAAATATAAAACAGTGTCGTTTTTAATTAAATCTATTAAGGCCTAGGCCTACTCAAAATTTAACTCTTTTAAATAAAACGATGTTATTTTGCTTAGAACATTTGAGGCTCAAGTCGATTGAAAACGTCTAAATTTAGGCTCATATGTCAGCCTATTGTCATCCCTAATTTTTCATTGAAACAAAAGTTACGATAATTCTTGAGCTTCTTTTCCTTAGTCATTCAATTGTTAAAAACCTTTTATATTTTAAAAGTCAAAAGCGCAGAAACTGGCGAAATTTTTTTTAATCATTTTATTAAAAATTTTGGTAACACAGTGGCTACATTTTCACATTCCCAAAATTTTCAAAACACTTCTATATTCACACCAATTTCTCAACTAAAAATTTTGGACTTCAAGTCCACTCACAAGCAACCACAAACAAAAATTCTCAACAATCACTTCAATAAACTTTTAAAAGTTAAAACATATGTATTCATTTCATTTAAAAGATTTTATATATATCAATTCTTTACACAAATGTACATTCTAAAACATGTTCAAAGATACGCAATCGTTCCCAAAAATATTACAAGATCACACTTTTAAACCCTTTCCAAAACAATTTAACCCATATATACAAGTAATTAAGCCAATTCATGAAAAAAAACGTACATAGAAAATTGAAACGAGCATAGTAGCACCCCATGATACCATTAATTATGTGGTGGGATCCCAGCTACTGTAGCACTTGTACACATACCTAGGGTGGTTTATTTAAAAAAAAATAAGAGTGAGCTAAACGAACTCAATGAGTGTTAATCATTTTACTGAAATTTAAACCTTTCATATCATCATAACTGAAATAATCTCATACAATAAGAAGGCTTAAGGTAAAATGATCTCGATAAACATTCATTCGTACATCATAAACTCTACTTATAAAATAACATTTTGTATAACTCAATGTCAATTTTTCTAAAATACTATTTTGAAATGCTTTTTCGAAATTAAACTCATAATATACAAGTTTCCATTAATAAATATTGCTAATAATTCCACAAGGTCATTTAGAATTATTAATACTTACACAGTTGTCACAGTAATTTGTCATAGAAAGAATCCATATGACAAGAAGGCAATTCCAATATGTTTTGCATTGAAAGGCATGTTGGACCCCGAACTTTTTCCTCGAAAATTTGATTTATTAAGTGAGATTAAGAGAGGAATCAGTGGGAAGTTGTGCTGAATGTTTCGTAATGATATTTGGGGGTTAAAGCGTAAAATGGATTTTTGTGTATGTATGTACTTTGGGTAACATCTTTATAATTGAAAAAGTGAATTTGTATAGTTACTATTATGTAACTCCTTTGAAATTTCATTATATGAGACTTTGATGTGTTGGGGCTAGAAATGCCCATTAACGCTTTGTAAGAACCTTTTA
>JAOSBM010000206.1:17976066-17994242 GCA_027568955.1 Erythroxylum tenue | reverse complement strand
GATTAAACACTTATATCCCCTTATATCATGTTAAAATTTATGGATACCCTTTCAAACTGTCTATGTCATTGACATAGGCTCAAGGTCAATCTGTATATAATAGAAATGCTCCTGTCAACCCTCCAATTAAGTTGTTACAACTTGGAGCTAAGAAATGGGGTTTCACTCTTATAGGCTATTTTTTGGAAAAAAACCCATAATTAAACAATGGGCTCTTACTACATGGAAAGAATTTGGACTTAAAAAAAGGTGCTTATAAATGAAGATGAGTTATTTATCTTCAATTTTGATTTAATAGAAAATGCACCGAAAATTTAGGACCTTGGTCCCTAGCATATTTATGAAGACCCCTCCTATTGACTAAATGGTACCATGGTATCACTCCTAATAAAAATGTCTTCGAACCATTCTTGTTCGGACAACATTCGTGGTGTTCCCTTATAATGTTGGTCAAGGTTTGGGTAGTCCTATTAGCTTAGATGAAAACACTAATAATCTTCAAAGGATATTTCATATTAGAGTTTGTGTAGAGATTAACTTGGGCAGTGAGCTACTTGACTCCATCAAAATAATCAGACTCAACAAAAACAACTCTCTTAAGGTTTTGTACTTATAAAAGCTAAAGAAAAAGAGTATATGCAAATTTAGAAACCTCAACAGAAGGAATCCATAGAGGTAAAATCCCATATTATTGATATTGTTTTACCTTTCACTGATCCAAATGTTGCTTAAATTATGAACTTAAACCCTTCTAAGGTTGTAAAAGATCCCAAATGTCCCTTGAATCATAATTAACATGTGATGTGCTCAATTGCTAAAAACTCTTTCCCATTTATATGTCCTTGTTTGTCTTCAAACCTATTGTACACTCAATTTCAAATAATGTTGTAACCTTTTTAACTGAATCTGACTCTGTGGTCCCGTCTGAAGTTATATTGGTGAAACCTAAATCACTTGTGACACATGATAAGGTGGATTCTTATATTGAGCCAGGCCACGCCAACCTTGAAATAGGCATTGGAGACATTTTTTCTTCCCAGTCCTTGAACCTAGCACTGGTAAAGGTAAAACTAGTAAGAAAGCAAAGAAGAAAAAAACATTCTTTCCCCTCTTTAATTAAGTTTCTTGTATAGAATGTAAAGGGCTTAAATATCCCCACTAAGAGATCTACCATTAAGGATTTCATTTTCCTGAATACGCTACACTTTGTGGGTCTAATAGAAACTAAAACTAAACTTAATCAATTTCAAAAAGGCCTTTAATTTTTAAATAAAAGCTTGACCACTATTAGCGATCGTGAAGCACACTATAGTGGGAGAATTATAACTTCTTTTAACCCCTCCCTCTTCACTCTACAATGTTGGAAATGGTCTAATCAATTTTTACACTGTAATCTTCGAGTGATTGGTTCCAACAGACAATATAGTGATTGGTTCCAACGAAAAAAGATAGATATGTGTATGGTGAATTCCCACTAGTTAACTTAATACCCTTTTAGTCACACAAAATTTGGGAAACAGATAACCTCTAAATACTCCCTCATACGCATACATTCTACCCCTATTGAAGAGAGAAAGAAAACTTCTTTCATGTTCTACAACTCTCTATTAAAGCACCCAAATTTCAACATTGCTCTTTGTAATGGTATGATTACTGCTTTCATTGGTTTTTTTACTTATAAATGTTTTATAAAAGTCAAAGCTATCAAAGCAGAGTTGAAAAAATTGCACGAAGGACTAGTAATCCAATGCACTGAAAAAAAAATGAAACTCTAAAAGAACTTAATTCCTGTCAAGAGAAGATGGCTTCCAATCTAATGGATTCCTCCCTAAATAAACAAGAGCTTACTAAACTAAGGAAATACCCTTAGGCAATAGATGTTTAAAATTCTCAATTTTGGAAAAAAAATAAAAACAAACAGGATAAAAGGGTGACAACAATTCTAAGTTCTTCTTTAGGAAAAAATTTAAACAAAAAGAAATCATAATAATATTATTACTCTCACTAATCCTAAAGTTATCTCGATTTTAGGTTAACCCAATCTAAAGAATCTAGCTTTGGGTTATTTCTCTAGGCTTATGGCCACTCATCAAGAAACTCTTTTATTGCCTAAATAACTTAGGAATGTACTAAAGATCCCATTTTCTACTAAAGATAATAAAGCACCTATAAAGGAAGTCACTGATGAGAGATCAAATCCACTATATTCTCCTTCCTTCCTGATAACTCCCCTAGCCTTGATGGCTATAATGTAAATTTTTTTCATTCAACATGGAATTATACTAAAGAGATGGTGACAAATGTAGTAAAGAAGTTCTTCAACTCAGGTAGATTGCTACTTAAGATAAATCAAACTTACTTGTTTCTGGCTTGAAAGTTCCTAAAGCCACCTCTACGAATGATTATAGACTTATTGATTGTTGCAATGTGGTATGTAAGATCATTGAAAAGAATATTTGCTAGCATTTTGAAGACTATCCTACCTAACTTTATTAATCCATGCTAGTGTGCTTATATTCTTAGAAGGAACATAGGAGATAAAATATTGATATCTTAAGATCTATTTAAGTCTTACAACTCCAAAGCATTTATTAAAAGTTGTGCACTAAGGATTGACTTTACAAAGGCATTTGATTCGCTAAGTTAGAGCCTTATAATCTCTTCCTTTCAGGCTATATGTCTTCTCTACAAATTTATTTCTTAAATCACAAGTTATATAACTTATGTGTTTTATTCTATTTTAACAAATGGTGAGCTTACAAATATTTTCAAAGTAGCAATAGGTATAAGACAAGGTGACCCACTTTCACCCTATCTCTTTGCCATATGTATGGAAGTCTTCTTCATACTCAATAAGATCAAAATTGGTAAAGAATATTGATGCAAATATCACTATAAATGTGACAAGTTGAGAATTTTCTAGCTTTCTTTGCTGATGATTTGTCTTTGTTAAGTATAGCTAATCGTAATTCTATTGAATTACTCTTAAACTCATCGACATATTTCAAGGATTTTTTTTGCTTGGTTTTCAATCTAAACAAAAGATCGTTTTTAATTTATGTTGGTTGTGACTCCATTGTTGCTGCGCTACTCACATTCAAAGGTTTAACTCAACAATTGCCACCTTTTAAATACCTTAGTGTGCCAATAGCTAAGAGAAAACTTACCAAAAGAGATTGCAGTCCTCTCCTAAACTTAATTAATAGAAGACTACATAATTGTTTCCTATCTTATGATGGGAGACTTCAGTTTAAAACTACTTTAACGAACATCATTTCTCCATATATTGGATATCATTTCTTGCACTCCCTAAAACTTCTCCATATATTGGATATCATTTCTTGCACTCCCTAAAACTACTTTAAAGGACAATGATAAAACAATGAGAGACTTCCTCTATGGTGGCTCCAATAAATAAAACTAAAATTTTCAAGGTGAATTGTGTGTCAATTAAAGAAGTATGATGGCTTTTGAATCACCTCAATTTGATCTATGAACAAAGTTATGCTTATAAAGAGACTTTAGAAATTATGCTCTGAGGATGAAAACTTATGAGTGAAATGGTTATATCTGCATCTACTCAAAGGGACAAGTATCTGAATCCTAGTGTTTTGTGGACTTTCAATCAAATTTTAAAAATGAGGGAGTTAGTTCATCCTCACATTAAACACAAAATTCATCATAGAAGTAGGACTTTCATCTAGTTCGATTCTTGGAACACTATAGGACACCTCCATGGTTCAACTGAATTGCTATCTCGAAAAACTACAATACAACTTAATGCTTAAATCCAACCATTCATCACAAACACCTCCTGGTACTTACCCTTTCATTCTCCTAAACGAAAGTTAATTTCATTAACACCATGGCCTCCATTATTACTGATTCCTCTACACATAACACAGAGATATGGACCCTTGATAAGACCTCCAAATTCACCACTAGTTCTTGAAAAAAAATTATTCTATGACAATTCTCTATAGATGCAGTATTATAAATTGATTTAGGATTCAGTAACGACTCCTTCCCATCCCTTCATATTATGGCTAATAGCTCACCAAAAACTTGGTACAAAGGATAACTTTAACTAGTCTATTCCCAATCTTGACTTTCAATTATGTGGAGAGGCCCCTAAAACTTTATATCATCTATTCTTCAGCTGTAGTACCTACATACTACTTAACCTATTCAATCTAAATTGTCTTTACTCTCCTTATCATGCATCTTTGAATGGATCCTCTCTATCCATTTTAGTTCCAAAGGTGATGGCAAGCGGTTCAAATCTGCTTTTCATTCCTTGATTTACCATATTTGGAGTTAAAGAAATTATTGAATATTTGTATCAAGAGTCACTAAAGTAGCTGCCTGCTTTTAAAACTCACGATGTTCATTGGATCAAAAGCAATTGTTTGTGTATGTATAAACTTATAGAACAAAATATAATGAAAAGGATCAATTTGTTATACAAATTTATGCCTATGAACAATGTGAATAATTCATCAATAAAGTGAATTTTGGTATTCCAATTTTTTTAGTTAATACATTTTTGTTGATTGAATTCATTTTATCATTTGATATTTAAGTTGAATTTATATATTAGGAATGCAATTGGTTTAGAATGGTAATTTAGTTTAGTTTTGAAAGGAAGATTTAATTATACTAGCTTGATTAGCATAACAATTTTATATGAATTATCCTCCATTTAATGAAATTAATTTTGATATATTAATCGTAATTGCCTTTATTTTTATTATAAACAGAATCAATTCTTTAAAGATGTTAAATATGAAATTCATTGTATGGCTAAATTAGTTCGAAGATAAGAGCACGGAGAACTAAAAGTATAATATGATTTTTCTACTAAGTCGTGAGTTTATAAATTTTAGATTGCATGATAAGATATGAGTTTTAATTTGTGATTATATCATATGACATATTGTTAATGATCATCTTATTAATGCTGCTTTTTTAGTTCAATTTAATTTAAGTAGCCTTAGTTAAATTTTTTTTTTGTAGAATTTATAATCAATTCATTAAAGATGTGAAATACGAAATCCATTGTATGGCTAAATTAGTTTGAAGATAAGAACATTGAGAACTAAAAGTACATTATGATTTTTCTACTAACTCGTGAGTAGACTATATGATAAGATATTAGAGTTAGCTCTACTGATAAAAGCTCATCTAAACAGGCTCTTAACAGAATAGATTATATCCTGTGCTACATTTTTTTAGTACAATAATTTTAGCAGTATTAGTTAAATAATTTTTGATAGAATTTATACTATTCAAAAAATTAATACAACTTAATTTTCATATTATTAATTTTAAGTAGTTATTAGAAATTTATACCAATAACTATATTTATGCTTTTGTACAAGATATTTGAATTCTTATATGATGATCCGAATATTATATATATTTGTTTACAATTATTGTTATAAAATGTGTATGAGGATGTAACTTCTTTTTTTTTTAACCATCCAATACTTACGATGCATACGAAAATAATTTGTTTGCAAATTTCGATTTATTGTGAATTATTAATCTATGATGTAGTTATACAACTCATAGTATCTTGAAACTTATAAGAGAATCTGTGAATATATATGAATTAACATATTATTATTATTTATGTAGCTATTTATGAATAAAGATTAAATGTTATTTATCTTTTCATCTAAGCTGTTTCAATGTCGTACTTTGCAGGGGATTAGAACTAAACTTTTGAAAATATATCCACGGGAAAGTTCAGGAAAAAGATTATATTGATACATGGGATACTCGGCAATTTCTCCCTAGATCATAAGTAGATTATTCGATCAATGGAATAAGAAGATTCCACCCAAGGAACAACGTTTCACCGTGAAGTCATTGGCTCTTTCTTTAGTCAATTCTTCATACCTCAAAATCAGTAGGCAGAGCATTCTTATGCCAGGTGAACAAGGTCCTTCTAGTTGGCTGTCTTTGTCCCCCCATTTTCATGAAGTTTGGCCAAGCAGTTATGAAATCTCAAATAATTTGCCCCTCAATGAAACTATTGAAAGCTAATATGTTTATTTTGTATGATAAACCCACACCAACTAGTGGGTTGGTACAATAGGGCACCATCGCGTGGTTTATAAATTGCAAGTCTTCAATTCAAAGTGATGTCATAACCCGCCACTACAATATAAATATAGTCCGGCGATTATATCTGTGTTGTATCATATTTAAACAACGAAATGTAATTTAAAGCTTATTTGGGGATATGCGCCTACGGATTCTCAAATAACCAAACTTCCCTGCCCCAGGGGATGACCCCTCAAAAATAAATGGCAAATAGCCAGTTGCACTCTTGTATCTGTGCTGAATCTGCGTGTTCGATAGACAGATTATCGGTCAAGAATATAAGAAAGAAGTGTATCCCTGTGAAATGCATGCATAAGCTCTGAATTCTTAGAAAAATTATCAGGACAAACTAGCTCTAAAATGGCAAGAGGAAAGTGGAGTGCAACCCACTTTCCCAGCAAAGCATAAGATGGACAACTCAACAAAAAGCGGAAAAGTGGTAGTTTCAAATGCAAATCATGCGATGCACCTATTTTTAAAAGATGACGTGCAAATGGAGAAAAAAAATATTAGAAGGAAGAATAGGAAATTACCTCAAGGATTTGTTGGCTGCTCCGTAAACAATTCCGACCAACCACACAAACTGTTCCCCCGGAACCTCCACCAGTAATTTTTGCTCCATACAGAGTTCCATCCTCAGATTTAGATAGTTTGCCATGTTGCATTTCTTGTACCAATCGTACGAGCCTATCTGTCCCATCGGAGCCAAGTCCACAAGCACTATAGCTGTAGTGACACTGGACAAAGATTGAACATACATCAAGGACCACTTTACGCTCCTTTTTCTATGCTTCTACCTAACCATCGACTCATCATTCCAGTGATTGAGAAACGTAATAGCATTAGATGAAGATCACCGATTATGTGTAAATGAGGTTGGTCCAATCTATGATTGAAACATTCAACATGCAGAAAATGCAACACAAAAATTGTCGGTTGTCCTGAATATAGAAATTATAGTAACAGGAACTTGACATGATTTTATCACAAAACTTATGTCAGAATTATGGAAGGCTATCTGTGATGTTGGGATATAATTAAACAAATTAGGAAACTTAGCATATACCTGATACAATAGTTCTCCAAGAGCTGTAAGCTGCTCATCTGAAGTTGTTGACGTTAACAATGCCTTGAAAGCCTAAAATCAAATGCCAGAAACGAGTGATTTCTGTTTAAACGTATGAATGATAAATAAGACCATAACTGTAGTCAGTTCCTCTAATCAAGTAACAAAAAATTCAGAATTTTATGGTACAGACTGCGCAACTTAAATTTACCAACCTTGACCCGAAAATTTTCATATATAGGGTGTTTGGCAGCTGCTTTCACCCCATATGTGCGATTCTGATCAATCACCGTGACAGGATCATTATGACCAGCATACTTGTTGATAAATGTCTCACCAAGAATGGAATCAGGCAGAATATTAGCATAAAGTGCTTCAAATCTGTAAATAATAAACACAAATGTTAACATTCCACATAACTTAAAAATTGGAGTAACAACTTGAAAATCTAGATAATCTCATCAGTAGAGAAATGAATGAAGAATGCAAATACAAGTGAAACTATACAGGTACATTACCTGTGTGGTGACAAGTTGCATAAGTAATCTAATGAAGCTTCAGCCTTGAGTAGTTCAACACCATCATCATCTAAGTCATCCGGCACTGATCCATTAGCAGTGGTGACCAAACTATGCGATGTAGTGGATGCTATGGATTTTATTATCTCTCGGCCCATGAAGGCACCTATTCTGACAGATCCATAGTCTGCACCACCAACACTTCCAAACCAAAATGTCAACTAATTAGTTGCCTGGAAAACGTGAAATCTGCATAAAGGCAGTTTGTTGCATATTATAACAATCCAACCAAAGCCCCAAAATACATCATTCAAGCATTAGATAATAAAGTTAATGAGCAAAGCCACAAGCAACAAGAAGAATTAATTTCAAAGAGAATCCAACCATCCAAAATTCGGATGAAAAGGATTTCTATATATATTGTTGGAAATTAGTATTATGTTTTGTACCCTATACAGAATTGCTACTTAGGCATCCTTACATTGAAATAGTACGTCCCCTAGTTGGAATATTAATAATAGATTATACTGCCAGAAACCTAGTAACTGTAAAGGCCATTCTGTTCTCTTCCATATTCTACACATCTCATCAGGGTGAATGGTCAACAAAGAATTGGTTGACATTACATGTTTTCAGTTAAAAAGTAAGGGACTGAATAATGAAGTCAAACTTAGACAACTTGATTTTGGTTTCCATAAAAAGAGCTGAGGAGAAACAGGCAGAGAAAGAACAACCACGGACCTCATCATAGTAGATTTCAGATTCAAATGCTATAAACAGTCAAAGGAACATGAGAGCAAGGCAGTTGAAAAGCACCTGTGACGTATTCCAGAATCAATTCCCCAAAATCGAATGTGGGTAGGAATTTCAACAAGTCCAATAACCTCAGCAGGCTACATGGTGAACAATCAGGCTAGCAGCATTAATCCTTCATCTCCACAACAACGTACGCAAAGATTTTGTTATATAACTAGTTAAACATACCTGGCACACCATTGCAAGAAGTTTGTTGGCCTCACCACAAGCTGATGTCATCTGATCCATGACACCACATGGGGCTCCAACAACATGATTCTCCACCTAAGAAGTATTTTAATAAGCAATGTATTCACTTTGCACAACATATATATCACTAGCAGTAATAACAAAGAAAAACAAACAAGCAGGGGCTGAGTCACAATAAAACCTTTTGGGAGAGCAAGGCAATATCTTTTGGACTGATGCTAAATCCTGCAAATTATGAGTGGAGACTGAATGTTAAAGTTATGTGTTCATATGTCCAACTTGCTTAACTAGACAAAGAGAACCAAGATCATCAGGAGATATATCTACTAGTACAATCAAAGAAAATCAACCCTCCAGAAGGATGATCACTTTACTCTATGTAGCATTCTGGATGGTTGATTTTCTATGCAACATTCTTCATAAGTAACCCATTCTATCTCCAAAAAAAATGTAACAACACACCGTGCCTTTCTGGATAGTAAAACAGGGGAGACATATAAGCTGCATGCACAGGAAATGAAATTGATGTACAATTTTGTTAAGCTACAAACCGAACTAACAATTACCATGGGCAGCAGCTATTGCAGACATGCTAGCAACCTCCACGGAGGCAGAAGATGATACACCTTTGCCTTCAGGAACTGCAGAAGAAACCTACAAATTTTGAATTGAAGTTGTTATGTCTGGATGTTAGCAATAGCCTCAACAAGTGCCATTAGAATACAGAAATCAATGTAAAGATTGTTTTCATCTTCTTCAATTGCAAAACAATTGTACATATTCTCCACAAATCTTGTTCAATTGCAATTATTATCATTTATTATGCAAATTAAGCCAATAGCAAGGAATAAAGAAAGGTCAGATCAGCATTGCAAAGCAATAGTCATGAGTCAAATAAGTAAATACAGTGGCATCCCCAAAATATTTTGGAGTTGAGACGCCGTGAATTATACCAGCATGCTGATACTATCCTCAAAGCTGACACCTAGTTCTCTCATCAAAACAAGAATTGTTCCTGCAACATAAGCTGCCCACCTGGAAAGGCATCATATTACTAAAAAGATAAATCTTTACAGTGATAGCCAGAAAGAAGAAAGTTACGTACTTCTGTGATGGATCTTGAGAAAAATATTTCTTGGCCTTGTCATATGACATAGGTTGATCCCCATCCATAAAATCAGACAAATCCATGTCAAAGGTTGGCCCCCGGTTGCTAAGTTCTGAGCCATATGATACCTGGTGAAATCAGGATCAATACATACATTTGGAAGTGCCAGCACTAGATAAGATTAGAACAAGAAGAACAAGAACCACTCCCCAACCTTATATTCGAGATAAGCACTAAGAAAAAGCTGAATATTGAACTGCTATGATTCATTTAACCCAACATGGTGAACTGATGTCTAATAATCAAAGTACATCCACACTAATCTGTAAACAGGATCTGCATCAGTAAATGGTATAGTGAAATATACTTACAATTTGCAGAACCGGAGTAGGGCCTTGACCTTTTGCATTTTGACGGGCCTGGGCATGCTTCCAAAGTCTGTGCTTGCTTGGATGATTCCTTTGCACAGCAACATGGCAAGCTTCTCTTATGGGCATCTTTGAAGGAAAAAGAAAAAAAGGAAAAACCTCGTTAACCAGTACAATGGCAAGAAAAATTTGATCAGTAAGAATGAATTCTAAATCATGGCAAAATCAACAAATTGAATGGACCAGCAAATATCAGCATAACATAAGAACCATCAGCAGCCAAGATTTTGGAAATCGTGGAAAATCAACTATTTGAGATTACATCTTAAATCTCTAACGCACTGCCACCCATGGCAAACACATCAACACACATGCAGGAGCAGAAGACAAATAAGCAGTCCATGGTAAAGACCAGCAGAGTTCTTGAATGTTGACACATTACTTGCTCACGCGCAAGTTCGACCAAGGATATACAGTTACAATGGCATTCATTAATAAGAAAAACTAACAGCAAATAGATTAAAAAAATCACAAAAATTTCAGCCATGACAAAACTATTATCAGTAAAAACCTAACCTGCAGGACAAGACTCCCAGAATAATCAGCAATCCCTCCCATCACATCCAGCCTTCCAGGAGCTCTTGTCACAAAGACATCTTCCTGTGAAAATGATCTAGCACATATGAGACTGTTCCATAAGTTGAAAGAACGGAAACCTACCAAATAAAGATACCAATTGAATAAAATGTGACAGCCAAGAGGTCGATATTTAGCAAATACTACTAGGTTGAACCGATCTCAACTATCTTAGAGCATCTTATAAAGAATAGTATCTACTGATAAGAAACATAACATTTTGAAGCGGACAAGAAAAGATCTACCAAATCAGAAAGAGGAACATTGGGCAAATTAGCAGGCCTATTTCATCTTAGTGTCCTTCCATTTGAGTTAGAAACCCAAATAACAAATTAAAAACTTGGCCGTGATTTGTCATTATATGCGACTATCTCCAATAGAACTAGAAATTCCTATTTATTTGTTACAGACTCAACCATAGATCAATTCCACTTTTATTGGGAAGTATTTGGATACAGTAAAGACTTTCGGTTCCCAACAAGCCACCACTACAAGTACAGCATCCTCAAAATTGTAACCTTCCTAGAACCATATCACATCATGGATCTGATGAAATACATTTATAGTGAAATAACCTCCCAATTGAAGAGTGCTGCAGCTGCTTTGCGCTCCCGCATCTGCCGCTTCTCAGTGCTCTTCTCAGAATCATAAATGGTATCAAGATCTGCGAGGCTCTTTAAGAAACTCATTGTATCTGAAAGACCTTGAAAATCTCCATGAAAAATCTCGAAATCTTCAGTCCATCTAAGGAAAAATTTGCAGGAGTTTTTCAGTATACATGAAAATCAAGAGCTCCTTATGGGTTACAAAGAAGGATGAAACTTACGAGCTAAGAACAGATACATTCTCACTTCTATGGAAAGAAGGTGACCCTGTGGATTTGCTAAGCTCATTTTCAGCATTTGCATACCATTCAGGAATGCTGATATCTCGCCCAGGTACCCTTTGCATTTGATACCCAAGAATTATAGCATCTCTTAATCTTCTTGCTCCACTAAACTACATTAGTGATTATGCAAAATACAATTAAAATTTCAAAATAAGCTGGAGAAAATATCTACAAGCTGGACAGGAAACAAGTCATTCTTTAACTACTTATTCATATTTCCCAATAGTCCTTAAAAGTAGTCTTTGGTACTTGTTTTTATAAAGATTGGCTGCACACAAGAATATCAACATATACAACTTAAGAACCATATGGTATAAAAATCTTGACCATGAGTAAAAATTCCTTGAATCTCAGCACCTAGGACAGAAAGGTGAAAACTGAATGTGGAACTCAAAAGGAGAGATGAAAGTGAAAACAAAACATCAAGTAACAAAGGGGCAGGTCTTGTTTAAACATAACTGTGAAAGAGAATGACAAATTCCCCCAACCCAGCAGAGTTTTATTAGAGAACAAGGCATCAAAATAGGAGAACAAAATATTAACTCTATTTACAAAATTTTGTTTAAGCATTATTCTTTCCTAGATAATTATCATTAAGTTTTACCTAGTCTTTTTTATATAATGTACTCCCTTTCTTTTAATTAATAGATTCCAAAAACATTAAGCTGATCTTTGACGTCAACAGCACTCAAAGCCTAAGCTTAATAGTGCATGAACTGTTGATTTCATTATTTACCTTATCTGAAGCATAGTTCTTTCCCATTGCTGTCTCCTGTAAGATGTGAGCTGCCACCTATAATTCCAGCATTGTATCTAAGTCAACAGTAGAAGTGGTAGGAACTTGACATAACTAATAATGGGAGACTGCATGATATACAGAAACAAAATGTCTTTAAATAAGATTCTGCAAATAACAGCAGTCAGGAATTTGATTAAAACATTTTATTTCAGATGGAGAAAGCACATTCTTTAACAACATAATAGCGGTTCTTAAACAGTTTCATGCCTAAGAAATGCTTAGGATAAACACTTATCTTTAAGTTTAAGAAGCAAACAAATTTTAACATCTTTTATATATGGAGGACAATACCTATGTTAAGTTTAAGAAGCAAACAAATTTTAACATCTTTTATGTATGAAGGAGGACAATACCTCTCCACCATTTATTCCTCCCTCATAGCATGGTTTCAAGCTAATTGCATGCTCCAGGTAAGGTTTCCAATGACCAGTCAGTAAATCTCGCCTAATCATCTCAACACCACATTGATAGAACTGCTTCAAAGCTTAGTGCACTATATTAGAACAATTACAAGCCAACTTTTTGGCAGAAGATAAAGGAAGTGGCAAGGACTATGAAGTAAGAAGCATAGAAAAAAGGAAGAATATAATGATGGTTGTGGTAATTAAAGAATAACTAATCATACCTCAAGCATGTTCCTCAGAAAGGGTTCTTCATTGAAATAATCTCTTCTAACAAAGACAAATGGCAGCTTGAATGCCAGTGCTTCACTGACAGTGCCATACCCAATTTTTCCTGGATCCATACAAGCCGTTAACTATTATAGATCACAACAATAAACTTTGTGCAGATACATTATCTAAATACAGACCAAGCATACAATCGGATGCTGCCATAACATCAGGTGTATAAGCATCCTTTGGAAGTTTGATGAAATTTGGGGGAAGTTCCACTGTGTTGGAAGCGCCACAAACCTGGAAAGCAAAGCGAAAGATTATTGAGTTTTAACTAGCAAAGGACATTCAAATGGAGCAAGATGTTGGACTATTTATGAAGTTTACCAAGCAAAGCCAACCAGGGGGCAAGTACTCTTCCCTCAACTTCCAGCCTGATGGCTGCATGACATACAAAGAAGCTCAAAATTACAACACAAGAAAATAAAGGTGAGTAGGGTACACCTAACCAGTATGGAACGTATTCTAAAGCATACTGGAGGATAAAAATTATCTACTTTACTAGACTTCACTGTTTAAGAGAAGCAAAATCAATGTAATGTGTACCAACAGATTAGATCCAGAATGAGATTTAGCATCCCTACCTGCCCACCAAAGTTAAGGATAACTAGCTTCACATCTTCACTGATGCCCAGTTCTTTCCTTACCTTCAATGAGACATTTCAAAACAACTTCATCAAGATCAACATGATCTACAAAGCACTTAACGGTGTTTTAGATTTCTAACCTCCTTGCGGCCTTTATGCAGCCTTCTCACCACTAATGGCACATCAATAACATCCCGGAAAGCAGGCACTGAGGAAAGAGAATTAAAATAAATTCTCAAGACCAATAAACAAATGATTTGACAAATAATATAGAAAAGAAAAAGGAATGGAATGTTTTAGGCTGTGTAAGAGCCAACATACTTGGACAATAACCTGGAAGGCGGATAAGGAACTCACAATGAGAATAATCCTCTGCTATCTGCGTGTATTCAACAGCATTTAGAATTTTGGTATGATACCAGCAGACTCACTACATCAAGTAATAGAGATTTTAAACTCCAAAATAATGTAGGATCAACAACAACAGATCAATCAAAGATTCTAGATATATAAAACTTGTCATTTAGTAGGAGCTTTAGTTTTAGCATTAACCTAAGCATAATAAGACAATGTAGCAAAGTTTGAATAGAAACTAAAAACATCATGATCCAGAGTCACCAATAAGAAGATGATGAATACAACGATATGATTACAGATATTGAAGTTATAGGACACCTGCCACACAGTTGAACGGTGATGGTTACCAGCAGCCATCACGTATTCTGCATAAATAAAGTCCCAACTGGACAACAAAGAAAATTTCATTAATATCTCTTAAATTAACCATTGAAACGAAATCAAGAAGGAAGAACAAATAAGCATGAACATTGTAAGCAAATTTCAAAGCTCAGGGATGGGCCAATTGTCTGATATAGTCCTTCCATTGAAAATTAAAAAAAGCATAGAAACAATAAAAAGAGAAAAAAATAAAGAATACTTTTGCATAGAATTATTCAATAGTCCAGTTCAACTAGTAGCCTAAGAAATTCACTTGGACATGTCAAAAATGCACAATGTCTGCATGAAATAGATGATATGGTGATTGATATTCATTTGGTTCAAACATAAATATACTCTAAAATGGAAGGATATTGAAAAGTGTTAATGGGAAAACCAGGGAGGGCAGAGAGACATTAGAATTAACAGCAGAAGATGGAGATGAAGTGTAATAAATTCTACTCATAAAATGCACCTGAAGTTGGTAACACACACAGATCGAATGCCGGCATCAGCTGCTGCTCGGCATGCTACTGGAACAACATCTGAAACCTGTGATACATAAACCGAAAAGAATATTGCCAACTTATTTTGCTGTCATTCAACATTGCAGAATAAAATCAAATTATTGAAAAAGAATACAAGTACCACTAAGTCAGCTTTAATGGAGGTAAGCCATTCAATTTCTGTTGCCAAAATAGACTCCCGAGGTTTTACGGCTGTCTCCAAATACTAATTTCCAAACATGAAAAACAGTAAAAACAACTAATCCAAAGGCTGAAAAACAGGTAGTTAAATCACTCAAAATCAGCTAGAAATTAAAGTTGAGAGACGAAATATATTTAAAACTCCAAACCATTTTAACCAAAAGAAATGATAAATACTTCAATACCTTCTCCAATGATGCAAGACGATCCACAGTTAAAGCATCTGCCTGAACGGCTCCACAATCCAATAATACCTAAACATTGAAACATAATTTAGTTCATAATATTTAGAACTCCAAGAATTAAATTATATCTCTTATCTATATATGTGTGTGCGCGTTGTTCATACATATATATGTGTCATCCATTTGTACATTACACGCCTATAAACCACACTGAAAGTAATAGTTATTGAAATCTTTAATTCTACCGCACTCTGATACCAAATATCAGCAAGTTCGCAGTGAATGCAAGAACAAGAAACAATCAATTTCAGGTGGAAGCAAACTAAGAAAAGGAGAGTCTACCTTGCGAATGAAGAGCCGAGGAGAGTCTATCGCCGAAGTAAATACAAAGTCAGGTGCACCAGTAACAACGTGAACGTCATGGCCAGCAAGAATTAGGTGCCTAGCAACCTATAGATGGCATCAATTAAGCTCAAATCAATATCAAATATTAAAATTAGCAACATGTTAACTTGAACAGTTAAGCAAACAAGTAGAAAAGAAAAGGAAAAGAAGCGATCAAAAGGAGAAGACCTCGACGACGCGAGTGGCGTGACCGAAACCATGACCAGTGACATAGTAAGCAAACACCAGGTGCCTCCTTGACGCCGATACTGCTGCACTCTCCTCCTCTATCCTCATTGCCAAAGACGTTAGTTCAAACGCAGATCAGATGATTTGTTTCTATTAAAGAGAGGGACGAGATTAAAAAACATAAAATAGTAGTCTTGACATCAATTGAATACTGGGTGTTTTTACTTTTATGCCCTTAACCGTTAATAGATAACGACGACCACCGTTTTACTTTTGGGCGACTTGCGTGTGTACTAAATGTTCTTTCCTATTCCTATCGGATTGGATTGGCTTGGAAATATTCCGTAATTTATAAACCACTGTTTTAATATTATATAGATAGAAAATGATTTTAAAGAGTATTGACTGAGCTTTTTATATTATCTTTTAAGGCAGATGAGTTGAGACGAACCTAGAATCGGATTAGGATCATAAATTCACATCGCTATCATCCGTTCAGTTACGAAATGGTTGTCCTCGGCGCCACGCCAGCCTTCTTTAACTGCCCCACCATATCCATCTCTTTTTTCTTTCCCATGCATTGGTTGTCTTATACCCATCCAGGATTCTCTCAGTATGGGGCCAAATTTTGTCAATCGGCGTACTAACTCGTGACAATTGTCATTGTTCTTTCTGAGTTACTTTAATACAATTTATCTTTCTATGATGATTACAGTACTTTTTGAATATATTTAAATAAAATATATATTACGGTTAAGGTATGTGGTTTAACATACCTTACTTTTACATTATTATCTTAATACAAATATTAATTGTCGTATTAAAAGGACTTTAGGAGAACCACACCCTAAAAGCTAGCTTATAAGGGTAGAGAGCCCAAAATTTCTATAAATTCCATATCAATTTTGTATTTAACCAATATGGGATTCAAGTCTCATACCTTACAATTAGATCAAACTGTAACATTCGTCCTCTCATAAGGACCAATGTCCTCATTGGTCAAGGCCATGTTGGTCACGGCTGACACTTTCAGGTCACCACTCTATGGGTCACCACTATGAGATCCTTGTTGGTCACGGCCACGTTGGTCACGACTGGCACTCCCAGGACACCACTCCATGAGCCACCACTCCAAGATCGGCTCTGATACCAATTGTTACAGGTCTTATGGGTACGTGGGTGGTGACGTCGGTATAGCAGTGTTCGCCCGGGGCTGGAAAAAATCTCGCGCACAACCAGCCCACCAGTACTTGAGCTGCGAAGTGTGGTGGAATGTTACATGTGAGATTTATAGATTTATAAGCTCTCCCACCCTTCAAGTTAGTTTTTGGGATGTGGCTCTCCTAAAGTCCTTATCAATTTGAGAAGGACGATTAAAGAAATAACAAATATGTGCTTGATGGAAAATATCAGCTTCAATTAATAAGTCCACTTCGAGAAGGACCCACTCTCCAATACAATAGAAAAAGACGAAATATCCACTCTACCTAAACAATTTACATCTGGTATATTTATAACTAAAGTTCCAGATGTTACCTAACTAGCCTATAATTAAGGAAACAATGGAAAACGCATGGAAAACAGCACATCGTGGAACACAACACATCATGGAATAAACTGACTTCCCATTGAATCAATCAACTCAAGAAAGTGGAGCTGATCATTTTCACATGTTCGTTTACATTTTCTTCTTGAATAGACACGTAATGGCTTGACTGTTGTATCAATAATTGTTACAGGTCTTATGAGAGAACCAACCCCAGAAGCTAGCTTGAAGGGTGGGAGAGCCCATAAACCTATAAATCTCACATGTAACATTCCACCACACTTCGTAGCCCAAGCACTGATGGGTTGGCTGTGCGCTAGATTTTTTCTAGCTCCGGGCGAACACTGCTATACCGGTGTCACCACCCACGTAACCATGAGCCGGCTGTGAGCTAGACTTTTTCTAGCCCCGGACGAACACTGCAATGTCGCGCGTCACCACCCATGGGTATAGCCCGAGGACTTGAAGGAGTGATGTTAGCTCTGATACCAATTGTTACAGGTCTTATGAGAGAACCAACCTCAGAAGAGGTTGGTTCTCTCATAAGACATGTAACAATTGGTATCAGAGATTGAAGGAGGGAGAAGGACGATTAAAGAAATAACAAATATGTGCTTGATGGAAGATATCAGCTTCAATTAATAAGTCCACTTCGAGAAGGACCCACTCTCCAATACAATAGAAAAA
>JAOSBM010000206.1:17965505-17975966 GCA_027568955.1 Erythroxylum tenue | reverse complement strand
GCTGATATCTAATCATAATTAATGTAAGTAACTGTGTAAAATTCTGCTCCAAACTACTTTAGAGTAGTTGCATTCAAAGAATAAGTGATTTCGTTCTTCTTTATTCTTTTTATAAATCACATATATAGGGTCGTAAGTTCCAAATCATCTATCTTTGGTACGAATCCTATTCTTTATTAACAACCATGTGAAAATGGATGCTTTATGATCGGGAGAACATTTCTATAGAAGATTGTACCAAGGAACATTCTCGTCTCGTTCCTGTAAAGCTTTATAGCAAGACTTGTTAGTAATGGTACTTAAGGCATCTGGTAATAAAGTAATTGCATCATGCCTGTGTGCATATAGGACCTGAGGTAGATAACCCACTAGTAAATTGAATCCTCTGAGTTTCCTGCTAATTGCTCATAATTCATCAAAGATGATGCTCTAGAGTTAAGTGGGAGTCTGTTCGTAAGTCGAGATAATTCAAATATTTGTATTTAAGGAATGAATTTTGTCCAGTTATCAAACCAAACCTAAATATTCTTCCCATTTCCTAAAACATGCTTAATTAAAGGAAACACCACCTATCTCATTTTCAACATCTGATGAAAGAACCAAGAGAATTCCTTAGAAGGAGACACTTGCCAAAAGCATTCAGTTCTAAGATAGGTTTCATGTAGTCATTTCACCCATATTGCATTTGTATTTTCAAAGAGTCTCCAAATCCGTTTATGTAGAAGCAATTGTTGTATCAGAGGTATAGGGATGATCCCCAAGCCTCCTTGCTGTTTAGGGATAATCACCTCACTCCATTTGACTTAAAACTTTTTTGGAGTTCTCTAAATTCTCAATCCATAAGAAAGCTTTCAAGATGCCATCTACCTCCTTGGTTACTTTCCAGGGTAGAATAAGATGGGATATCCAATAAACATGTAGATTTCCAAGAACATAAATTATCATAGTAATCCTATCTGTAAGAGACAGAAATCAATTCTGCTAGGCATTTATTCGAGCTTTGATCCTTTCTATAAGTGGAATGCAATCAGAATATTTTGGCTTGACATATGAAATGGAGACTCCCAAATATTTGATAGAAAGCACTTGTAGTTGTAATTTTGTAATACTAGATAGTTCCCCAGAGTTCCTCACATATTTAGAGCAATATAAACTACTTTTATTGACATTCACTTTTAGACCTGACCATTTAGAGAACTACGTAAGAAGGTTCTTTAGCATCCTCACAGATTGTGGTTCTAATCCTGAAAGCAATATGATGAGTCAAGAGAGGCCTTTCATAACTGAGTGAATAGATAAAGAGAAAGAAGATCACCTAGTCTAATACCTCTAGCTCAATTTAATGGCTTAGTCAAAATCCCATTAGCCAGTATACTGACTGAAGCAAATTTTAAACACATCAAAATCCAAGCAATGAACTTTGTAGGGAATTCAAGGGCTTTTAGGCAAATTTGGATGAACTACCAATTGACTTGAGTCGAATGCCTCGAAGAAATATGTCTTCCAACAACTTTTAACTTGTTTCCCAGATTTAAGATCTCTTGCATAAGTAGTATATTATCCCCTATAGATCTACCTTGTATAAAAGCACTCTAGGTAGGATTGATCACTGATAATAGTGCCTTCTATTTTTAGTGATTTTATTACTACTGAAATTCGCAAGCTATTATTAACTGTTGTTATGATCATTTAGTATTTTATTATGTGATCTTATAACTTAGTCACTTATGTATTGATATTAAATTTTAATAATAAAAATATGCTTTTAAAGTTTACACACTTGTATATTGCTGAATCATTAAGGCTCTTCTTTTTACTTTGTCCGGGCCAGAAAATTAAAAAATGGCCTTGCTAAATTGCATATCTTTAAAATAACCGTTTTGCACTGTACAGTTTAACTGATATGCTACGCTTTGCTACCAGGTAATTGAAGGAGATTTGTTGTTTGACTTTCGAGGGAATTGTGGTGCCAAACAATGTTGCAGCTGGTGCAACCCTTCAGTACCTTCGACTCTTCTGAAACTGAAAGCTTTGCATGGACTCTCACAGTCTCTATAATCATCCATGTCCATCATTTCAGCTTCTGTATCTTCAGCTTTCTCTGGCTCTGACAATTCCAAAGGTTGTCCAGCTGAACTGCTCATAGGTAGCTGAGACGCACCCCAGGGAACAACTGCCAGGCAATTATTTGGTTCTGTTCCTTGGCTAGTGGAAACTCCATTCCCCATCAAATTTTCCATCTGTAAATTCGCTTGCCAGCATAAATGTTCTGCAACATTGATATAGTAATTGCAAGTAATGAAAACTCAATGAGCATCAAACAAACAGCACCAACATTTCAAAATGACAAGAAAAATGAAAGCAATGTCAAATGCAATAAAGCTACCAAAGATATGTTGTCTTTGTTCAACTCATATCTTAGATTTTCTGACATTCTGATTATCAAAAGCCTAAGAAGACAAAGTGTTTCTCCTAAGTACCATATTCTTGAATCAGAAGTCAGGGGAAATAAGAACTGTTACCCTGAACAACAAAATCCAAGAAACTAAGCACATGTGTCATCATTTACTTGCCTCTCGTATTTTCCAGAGACAAGTATAGAAGTACCAAAACTCAATTTGTACCAAGTAGCAAACAAAAGAACTCCCGCAACTACTATATTGTATGCTTCATGTCATGAAAACAAGAAACAAAATACCGTGGGCAATGCTTACTGATAATCAAATTAACAAATTAAAATCAGAAAATTGCGTTACAAGGATTAACAAGCTCAATGAATCTTGCTAACTATTTGAAATCTCATAACTAGGATAAATACTCGACGAATGACAAAGATCGATACATGCACATGCACCAGAAAATACTGCAAGTTAAATTTGAACAGGATACCTTTGAGCCCTGGAATGAAAGCAGAATCTAGGACAATCGGAAATCCAGGCGAAGCGGGAAACTTGATATAGGGTGTATCAAGATGCTGGTAGAGCACAATAGCTCTTTCTTCCCACTTATCCACCAAACACGTTCCATCAGTCTCTGAAACACCACCACTCCTTTGATTTAACAGCATCTCTTTTTGAACTGATTCTAACTCGGGGCCTCCAGCTCTCGGATCCTCTTCCATAAATAGTATTGTCTCGCAATCCTAATACCATTGTTACAATCACAACCCGAATCAGATAAATAAAATACCCATTGGCATCCAACATTTAGGCTTATTGTCTCGCAATCCTAATACCATTGTTACAATCACAACCCGAATCAGATAAATAAAATACCCATTGGCATCCAACATTTAGGCTCACCCAAATCAAAGGAAAACCCAACGTGGCTGAAGAAGAAATCAAGAACGAACTCACCAGTCTCCTGGATTTCGTGGAAGGATAACAGGAAAAATAATCATGGGAAACGTCTTCAAAATTCTTGCGCTTCATTCAGATTTCAGAGTTTCTGTGTTTTCTTAGCTACAACGAGCGTCTCAAACTGCTGAATCACAAAATCTGGGTTTTGCTTATATGATTATTTGATACAAGGGTTCGGGTATTTTCACCAGTCCTGCCAGCATTAGAGTTTCGACTCGACACCATGCGCGTCTCGTTTGTTATTTTCAACATTTCTAAAGTGGGTTAGGCCTAAAAAATAGATCTATTTACAAAGAAGCTGCTTAGTGGGCCTCCTGGTCCAATGCTGTTAAATTTAATTTATTTTTGTAAATTAAGTTATTTACAAAAATAATTTATCTTTAATTTTCTAAAAAATTAAAAAAAAAAGTGAAAAACAGACGACTCCTTGATAATCGACGAAGCTGGAGAAAACGACACGCCCAGTTTGACACTCTGCTTGTTGTCTGAGAAGTTATCGATGCTTTACGGAAAGAAGACACCTTTTTTTTTTTTGATTATATCATGCAGACTAATTTTAAGCCCCTACGATCCCACCCCAAAAATTTAGAGGATGTAAATCTGGAACTCTAAGATCCCTCAGGTTTCTACGTAACCTGTATACTTCTACGCACAAGGAATCTTCACATACTTGATTGATCAACTGATGATTAATCACTGGCTCTCCTTGCTCAGCATCAAATTCCCATCAGCCTTCGGGTTCCCTAATAGCTCCAACTCCTACACTGTCGCTGGAAGTGAAGCTCTCGCAATTGATCCGATCAAGGAGGTGTGCCTAGGGGGCCAACTCTTGCACTGTCGCTGGAAGCGAAGCTCGCGTAATTAATCCGATCAAGGAGGTGTGCCCAGGGGGCTAGAGGATCATCAATAGGAACATGTCTATTTCCTCTCATTTGGCGTGACTCGAACTCAAAACCTCCTATAGAAGAGAGTATTAAGTGAGAAAATTTTGACCAATTAGTCCACCCTTCGTTGTCGACACCTTTTGTAGTCATTGGCGGCATAGATGATGATGGTAAAGAAATTATTTTATTTTATTTTTTGTTTTTTCAAATACAATTATTTTAAGTGTTATTTATTGCTTACTTATAAAAGGTCTCCATGTTAACATCATTAATCTTAGAATTAATAATAACTGTTTTTGAAACAAATTTAAAGTTTGGACAATTGGTTGATATGTTTAATAATTTTGAATTATATTCACAATTAGGCAAAGTTTGAAGCTTTAAATGCAATTTTCTATATAACTTCTAAGTAAGAAATTTTCCTAACTTCATCTTGTACTCAAAATTAAATTATTTAGAGATTTTATGATTTGGATTGGCAAAATCTCTTCGTGTAATAAATTGCAACCTTATTCAGTCTTTTAATATCAATACCTAAATTAATATACATACAGGTTCTTCTAAATGTCTATTTGTAAATTCAAAATTGATTTAAGCTTTCACTTGTATTTAGGTCATAGATATTTCACAAACATATAACTCTTTTATAAAAATATTAAAATCAATCCATATAAGATAAAAACTAGGGTTCCTCCAAATTTAGATATAAAAAAGCTTCGTCTTAAATTATTCTTCAAATAATAAAAGTAAATTAAAGAATTCATAGAAAAACTTTTTCTAAAGAAGATCTTAATCTTTTATTAGATTCCACTTCGTTGGAATGATTATAGATCTCTCTCTTTATCGTCTAGAGCTTTTCTTCTATCCAATAAATGTTATCCCTAATTAAAACTTTTAAAAATTAAAGATGGTCTCTTAAATTTAGGTTTTTGTTACCCTTTCATCAGGATGTCTATCGCCAATATGGTCATGTCCTAAGCTATGTACTTTAATGTTCTTCAATTCTTCTTCTTCCCTGATGAATAGGGTACATATACATCGGGATCAAATCTTCCATACCTATAACCCTATACCAATCATGTTCTATACGATCCCATCCACACAAATATGTGATATTTAGATGAATGTATGAATAGAATCATATAAAGTAGGGTTGGTATAAGATTATGGGTACAGAAGATCTTGTCTCCACATACACCTGTGTTCTAGGTTATGTACTCCTCTGTACTTCTTCTGCTACGTAACGATGCCTCCAATATATTCGTATTTCAAATTATTGCTTCATTTCATGTTTTTAGAGAGAAACATCTCTAAAAACATGATTTGGCACATGGTTACTTGTGTTTAGCCAAAGATGACTTTTCTCCTTGTTTTGACTTATAACCTCTTCAATCCTTGGCGAACATCATTCCCAAGTAACCTATATAAGATCACTTAAAACTTAATATAAAATTGATTAAAGAAAAGTATTTTGGATAAAAAAAATATGATAAGACACTAAGTAAAATTTATGTACTCTATCAAGAGCAGCCAACCAAACCACAATGGAAGGGTTGCAGCACAAACAACAAGATCCACCAGGATGGACTCAGTGGCATGGGACAAGTCGAGAGATTCAAATGGGGATCACAGTTCAACAGACACTCTTGAAGCTTTTCTAATCTCCACTGAAGCGATGCATGTTTGAATCTGTCTGATTCTTTGTGTTTACTGATTGTTCCATTAGCTGTATTGTTCTTATTAGGAGTTTAGAATCATGTTGAAGGTTATACTTAGATCAGGTTTTTGAGTTCTTGCCCTTTGTAGCACCGTCTCAAGGAACCTTAATTTCTCAGTATAAGGGGTTTTCTTTTTTGCTAGGTCTGAGATTAGTTTTTTTCTAAACTATCTATTTCCATGTACGTATTTTTCTTTATTAATCTATACCTGATTTACCAAAAAAAAATTTATGTACTCTAAACATACATTAAATAACTCCAAACTTTGAATTTTGCTTATCTTCAAGAAAATATATCTTAAAAGCTATCCACCTAAGTTAGCTTCAATTTCAAGAGAAATCACAATTCAACTAAAGTAACCAAGTATGATCATTATTCTTCTAATAACATTATTCATAAATTACTTAGGTTGCTATATACTTATATTACTTGTAATTTAATCTTAACCTGATACTCTTTCAAATAGCAACTAATTAATTCAAATAATTATAAAATAAAAATAAAATGAGTAAAAAATATAAGCCAATGAATAATTAACAAACTGTATTGAAAGCAAACTAAAATAAATGTTTTTAAAAAATTTTGTTAAATATGATGAGGTTGTTTGAAATGTCATCCTAATATTTTGATATGAAGATAAACACTTTGTTTGGTTACTCATGTAGTTCATATTTTCAAATACTACTACTCATAACTTAGATAAAATAAGTGGAATAAAATATATTAATTCTCAACTTTATTCAATTTGTTAAGTCAAATTTGAAATAAATTAACTACTCATTGGTAAGCACATTTATTAACTTAATATAGTTAAATTATAAACTAATTTAAACATCTAATGAATCATCTTAATTATCTTAACTTTCATATTTAATGTTCTAGAATTAGAGAATGTTTCTCATTCAACTATGGCAGAAAGTAAATCCTTCCCTCACACTTAAATCATACATTTTCCTTAATACATATATATAAAGTACATAAAAATTAAATAAAAAGCAAAATAGTGGAGAAAAGAAAGGAAAATAGAGAAATATAAAAGGTCTTATAAGTCCAAACAATAAAATGGAAAACACATAAAACAAAAACTATAAGAAATAAAACAAAATAAACATATAAAATTAAACTATACAATTGATTTGTCGTCCAATATATGCTTCTTTAAAATTGTTTAGTTGGGCTTTGTCCTTATTTTTGTTTATGAAGTTAGACAATAGAATCGTGGCCCTCTTCCTTCAAAATTATGTAGATGTTATACGAAGATTTTTACTAATGGTAATTTTTTTCTTTTTTCTTTATCTTATGTACGTAGGTGACATATTTTTTGACAAGTAGTTGTGATAAATTAATGATGAGAGTTGTTCGTGCACTCCAATCTCACCATCATCATCATCATCATCATCATCATCATCATCACACCCAGTTTGAAGTTTCGCATTGAGGCGGAGTTTGGGGAGATCTTATAGTACGCAGCCTTATCCCTATAAAATAGAGAGGCTGTTTCCCTGTAGATCCACATGCAGATGTGACAGGTAAAATGATGCAGAATACCAGAAACAAGAATTTAAGAACTGCTATGCATAGAAAAGGAGTAACTAGTATTGCTCCTTAGTATACTATATTAGTTTCTTAGCAATGAAGCTACAATAACTAAAAATGGCTTGCTACTTATATAACATAGGAATTTCAATGATCTATTAGCTAAGGCCAACATGCATAATGTGAATATGGTCTCTACAATGATTGATCTTTCCACGTATAAAACTTCCTCCACCAAACCATTTAGTGATGCCACTCTCTATCGGCAAGGGTTGGAAGTTTATAGTATCTTGTTGTTACATAGCCTGACATTGCCTTTGTAGTCAACTGAATGTCTCAATATAGTCGTCAACCATCAGTTGAAAATTGGAAGCAAATGAAGAGGAAACTTCGTTATTTGATTGACACTTCTCACTACTATGGCTTTCTTCTTTGTTGGTCTTCTATAATGTCACTTCAGGTGTAATCTAATGTTCAATAGGGTGGCTCTCCTGAGGATCCTAAGTCTACCACAAGATTTGTCATTTTTGTTGGATCTAATTTAATTTCCTGAGCATAAAAAAAAAAGCAATGATCAGTTTCCCACTCTTCTACCGAGGTCTAATATCGAGCACTCGCCCATTGCTACTAGTGACTTTTAGTGGCTTTATTCTTTGATGCATGAAAATGGTTTTTTTTTTTTTTTTATCATCACACTTCTTACACTTTGGTGTGACAATTTAGGAATAATATATCTTACTGCTAATCCTATTTTTCTCTCTTGGTATAAGCATCTCCGGATAACCCCAAGGCCAAAGCTACCAAAGCTTAATTAAGGTTGCGGGTTCGAACCTCTCCTCATGTATGCAGCTGTTTAAAATTTGGGGGTCAGAATTTTACTTCCCGCAAGGGACCTATCTTATTCGAACTGAGATTAGTCTGGATGTAGATGGCTTAAAGGTGCCTTCCCATAATTAAGACCTGCTTAAGACACCTCTTGGGCAACAAAAAAAAAAGCATCTCCAGGTAGAAATGCATTTTGTTCAAGATTTAGTTAACAAATGATATCTACATATATTATACATCTCCGCTCTTGATCAAGTACTCACCACTTTTAAAAGGGATGCTTTCAAAATATGCAGACAAGTTGACAGTTTTTCCACTCTTAACTAGTGGGGGAGTAATATAGAAGTTATATTCTTCCTAAAGTCTACTCCTACTTTATCTCTATCTCTTACGTATTAGTTGTGTTTAACTTGTAGATAATATATAGATATTTATAAATCTAACCCCAATAGCTTAATGTATTTAACTCAACTAATTGTTGTGATCATGATGTACTTCCATGTTATTTAATGAAGTTGCCATACCTACCATATTGGCAGAGCAAGCCTAAGTTATTCTCTTTTAATGTAAAAGAAAAAGATAATAAAATTGGAGGTCTTCTGTTTGAATAAAAATACAAATTAAAAGAAATACTTAAACAGAAGATGAAAAATAAAACGAGTACCTAAAAAATAACGTACTAAATAAAGATACGAAATTGAAAGCACAATTTTAGGAGTAGGAAAAAAAATCTTTTAAGTTAGCAATAAAACCTCAATGAAAATTAAAGGGGTGTTTTTTTTTGTCTTTTGTTTTTGTTTTCAAATTTAGTAAAAAATCTTATTTGTTTGAGTTTTTAGTTTCTATTTTTGGTTTTAGTTTCTTCCAGTTTTAAAAAATTATGAAAACCATAAAAATAGTTTTTGCTTCCTGTTTTTGTTTTTGTTTTCATAATCTGATTTACTATCATTTAAATATATATTATTTTAATTATTTAATTATTTAATTATTAATAAAATTATGAATAATTTAATTCATCATTATATTTATATATTCAATAAATTAAAATTAATTATCAATAAAATTATGAATGATTTAATTTTATAATTAAATTATATATAATTAAATTTAAAATATATAAATATTCAAATAAAATTTGATTTAATAATTAAAATATATTTCAAATAAATATTAATTTATAAATTATTTATTTTATTAAAATAACATAATTTTATTAATAATTTGTTAATAAATATTATATAAGACATTAAATAAATTTATTTAATTAAAAATAATTTATCTTTAAGTTTTATTTAAAATGTAATTATTATCAGTGATAAAAATACAACTACATTAACATTAACAACAAAACAGGTTTTATTTTTATTTGAAAGAAAAACATAATTAAAAAACTGAAATCGAAAACTAAAAATTGCAACAAAAAAATAGAAGTAATACCAAACGGCCCCAATCATCTATCTTTCATATTTTCACAGGAAAGTTTTTTACCTACATATATATTATTGAAGCCAAAAGAAAAAGAACAAAAACAAAAACATTACAAACGATGTCATTTTTTCTAATTAAACGATGTCATTTTTATGAGACGTATAACCTAAATACATATCTCTTTTCTAGTTTTGCTTCTTCTGTCTTCGTGTGCCTTATGCTCCAACAGATTCCTCATCTTATTCATTGGTCTTCTATCTTTTACTCTAACAAATTCGTCATTTCTGTTAATCGTTTTCTCCTTTATTGTTCGTGATCAGACTACTTCTCGCTGTTCCTGCTTTTCTGTGTTCATATAAGTGAGCTAATTTTACTTTGTTTTTGGTCTTCATATGGAAAGTGTGGGGTTTGACTACTTGATTGGCATTATTTAGGGGCGCTTGGTTCATAGAGGGTAATAGGAATGAGAATGAAAATAGGAATGAATATAGTAAAGAATGGGAATGGATATAATCATTATAATTATGGTGGTTGGTTAAGATGAAGGAATGATTACAATTACCATTGATAGTGATTAGTTTGTTAAAAATGTTAAGAAATTAAAATTTGTTAAAAATTTGTTTTATAGCAAATTTTAAGTATATTTTAAACAATTATTTTTAATTTATACACCCTAATTATAATAAAAAATATTTAAAATCAAGTATATTT
>JAOSBM010000206.1:17934164-17950571 GCA_027568955.1 Erythroxylum tenue | reverse complement strand
TGATACTTGTGAATAATGTTATGTGAATGGTAGTATGCTTGTTTGAGGAAACCATCGATGATGGTTAACTCACTGAGTTCGCAAAACTCAACAAAATTGCATTATTGTTTTTCAGGATCGAGAGGCGACTATAGCTTTTGAGTGGCTCCAGTACCGAGTAGATTGAATTAGAAGTGAAGCCATGGCGCAAAGGTCGGTCAGCTGGAATGTTTTTGGATGACATAGTTAGTTTGTGTACATAGATTCCTCAATTTTGTGATGTTTTGTACCAGATTTGGTAAATGTACGGGTAGTAAGAATTGAAAGTCACGTTGTAAATTATAGTTTTTGAGTAATGAAATGATGAAACAGTTGGTTTCAAGGAAAAAAATATTGTGGAAATTCTATGGATGTTTTATAAACCATTATTGATATGATGCCATGTGAGGTTTAGTAATTATCGATCGTAGTGCGCCTTTTATCCTAGAATATGTACCGGAATGACCTCCGGGCGTCCCGGTGCGTACTCTACGGTAAGGGGGCGCTACAATCTGGTTCCCTTATTATGTTGAACCTATTAATAAAAAGATTCCAATGATTAAAGTCCAATGGTATAATCAAAGAATTGAGGAATATACATGGGAAACAGAAGAATCAATGAGAACCAGATATCCACAATTTTTCCCCAATCAAGTAAATTTCTAAAATTCGTGGGCAAATTTTAATAAGGGGGGAGAATGTAACACCCGGTATCTAGTTTACCCGGTACACAGAACAAATCGGTATTTGAGACTAATTTCATTAAAACCAGGACAGTGAATAATAATTTTTGGAGACATTAAATTAATGATGTTTGACACTTTTTCAGTTGCCACAGGAAATTGTATGAGCGGTTTTTAAAGAATCAGTACAAGAGTGGCATTTTTTTAAATAATAAATTCGTGAAAAAATTCAGGGATATAGTAGACATCTGTATCTACAACTTCTATACCCTTTATTTATTCAGCCATATCTCACAGAATATTCATCCAAATAAAATGTCCTTTATACAGCATTCAGATGACACATTTTCGAGTATTTCATAAGAAGAACTCATCATCCAATTCAAACTCTAAATGTTGATATAGGTATATTCCTTATTCAGAATGAGAATGCTAAAGTGCTATTTGACTCGGATACCACTCATTCATTTATAGCGTAAGTTTTGCTAGAAAGCTAGATAAAGAGAGAATTAATGAAAGACCCTCTGATCATAGTTATACCCTTAGGGGAAACTGTTGAAGTGAAATATGTTTATCCCTCATGTGTAGTGGAAATGAGGGCAGAAAATTTATGGCAAATTTGATCGAGTTGGCGGTATTAGAATTTGATATTATCTTGGGTATGGACTAGTTATCAAATCATCATGCCTTGTACTGGTTCTTTAAAAACCGCTCGTACAATTTCCTGTGACAACTAAAAAACTGTCAAACATCATTAATTTGATGCCTCCAAAAATTATTATTCACTGTCCTGATTTTAATGACATTAGTCTCAAATACCGATTTTGTTCGGTGTACCGGATAAACTAGATATCGGGTGTTACATAAACTAAATTCCTATTCCAAATAGAAATTTAATTTGATTTGAAACCAATTTTCAAATCCAATTGGAAACTATTTCTAATTATCTTAACTCCTTTAACAAATTTTAATTGAATTTTTTTTCAATAAATTATTATGCTTACTCACTACAATTTAGAAAAATTCCTTTTTCAAAATTATATAAGTAAAACATTCTAATCCAATTGGAAAACTATTTGTAATCTCATTAGAAATTACTTTTCCTTAACTAGAAAATTATTTTCTAATATTAAAAGAAATTACTTTCAAAATTAAATAAAATACTTTTGTTAGAGAGTGATTTCTTAATTAATAAGAAAATCTTTCTTTAATAAGTTAGAAAACTATTTTTTCAAAAATATTGAGAAAGCTCAATTTTCTTAATTAATAAATTAAAACACTTTTCAAATTTTAATCAAGAAAATTACTTTTTTTAAAAAACAAGAAACTTATTATTCATAAATAAAGAAAAAATTTCTAAATAAATTGAATAATAATTCTATAAACAAATAAAATCATAAATTTAATTGATCTCAATCATATTGAAATAAATAAATTTAAGTAAAAAAATATTTTCTTAATTACTTAAGAAAACAAATTTTCTTAATTTTAAGGTGTCTAATTAATTAATTTCAGTCTTATAGGTTTAGAAATAACTTTTCTAAAATTAATTAGGAATTAAATTAATTATTAATTTTAATCATATTAAGAAAAATAATTATTAAAAATTTTGTAATTAATTTAATTTAATGATTCAACTCTTTGAAAAATTAAACTAAATTTCAAAATAATCCTAATAGAATTAACTCTTTGAAAACAATTAGAAAACACTTTTCTAATTTTATTAGGGATTTAAACCTATTTAATCTCAATTAAACAATTAAATTAAAAGGGTCAAAAACAAAAAGGAAACTGTATGGTGCGTGTATCACACGCGCTAGCAGAATCTATCCCTCAAGCTTTGTTTTAAAGCGGGAGCGTGTGATTAGGGTTTTTGAAAAAATTTGCATGCCGCCACATCATTCCTACTCCTCGTGCCACGTAGGCTGCACACTGGCCACTTGCAGTTTCACGCAGCATCTACTACAATTGGCAACTGTTTAGACGGGTCTCCCCATCTGTTGCCGCTTGTGCTAGCTGAAGACGAGCCAACTCCAACCAACACATAGAAAATACTCTAATAGTCGCCGCCAGCGTGAATTCCAGTAGAGTCACCACTGTTGCCATCTCTATGCTATTGTTTTCGCCGAATTGCTATAAACCAGTCACAATTGCAAGCTAACAACATTCGATAGCGAAGGGCAACTGTCACCCACTGACCGCCAGCGTCTAACGACGACCATAGCCTAACCGCAAAACGCAACAAACATAGTCAATATTACACAAAATAGGTAAGAGCGCAAATGCATCTGCGTCAATTCCAAAAAAATAATAATAGGCATATACATTTCCAGAATACAAGAACAAGAACAAATGCAAGCAGTAGCAGGGGAACTAAAAATTCCAAAAGCCTTATTTTGGATTTCTAATTTAGTGGATTAGGATTTATCTGGTATTAATCTAAAACCCTTTTCAGATTTAAGCGACAAACCTTTTGTGATTTAATTCCAAATTTATATCCAATAATAATCACATATTTTTAATCAAGTTATAGAATTAAAATTCGGCTTTGATATCACTAGTGGAAAATTAGACCGGGATCTAATTCTAGTCACAGTAGAATAATTCTGAAATTTATTCATATCATTTAAATCATTTCCAAAACCAATTCGTCTCAGCCATTGTATCAACATAAATGTTTGGTCGGTATCTACAGAATGAGTTGAGAGAAATCTGTAACTCTTACAGAGAGGGTTAAACAAGAAGTTCTAGCTCCATTAAAGCTTAAGCCTATTTATAATAGATTTTACACATTTTAGTAATTTAATTGAAATTAAATTCTAATTTCAATTACACCTTAATTAGAATTACAAATAATTCTAATTAAATATCAATTATGCTCAAATAAGATCCAATATCTCATATTGGATCAATATTTATCAAATATCTCATATTTAATCATAAACTTTCTAAATTTTACAAGCAAGTCCAATTTGATTAAAATATCTTTGCTCTCTTGAACCCATTCTCTATTTGAGACCCATTAGGTTCCTAAATATGTTGTCAATGATTATAAATTATAATTATAATTCACATAGAATTAGATAAATTGAAACTCCTTTTAATTTTTCTTTTATTCTCCAATTAAACAATTTATAATCATAGATCAAGATTGATGTCTAGCTCGCAACGCATCATGACCACCAAAATATTTGAGAATGTTAAAGTGATTTTGATTAATCTTTCCGTGCATGATTTTTTTTGTATAATTTAATCCTTTGATCTCATAATGTTTCGATTAGACAGAGTGTGGAATTAATGTCTACTCTTATTGAGTCCAATCATATTACTTCTCTGCCATTAGCTGTCGATTCTGTAACATACCACTCCTATAGAGCATATACCTAACATATCAAAGGATATTCGGGAACATATTGTACGAAAATGGCACATTAAGACGATTAAAACAATTCATTTTACATTTTAATCCATCACATATAACATAAAACATTCCAATAATCATGTTGTTCCATTTTTATTCACCAACAGATATAGTCTCAAATGTCATTACATTTCTAAAATTCACATGTATAATATACAACAGTTGAAAGATACAATTCTTGATACAACATAATTAAGACATTTACAGATAAATCTAATCCCGACACTGACCCATATCCAAATGCAGAAGTTACTTTAACTAGAATAGCTAGGTCTCCTCTGAACTTGAAAATCAACGTTGCAATTTTGATGAGCTTGCGAACTCAGTAAGTGAACCATCATCGATATGCTCACTCAAACAGACATAAACATCATTCAACATCAAATCCTATATATCATATCATTCATAATTTAGTACTTGATCGCAGTATTCATCATATTTCAACAAGCCCATTACGAATACAAACATTTCGTATAATCATTTCAGGATAATCTAATAATTCATTTCATCTCATTCATATCATCAAAATGTACATAAATATAGCATATCATTATGTCCACTCAATTTAGTCATTCTTTACATATATTCACATGGTACAATTAAAGATATGGATGCAAATGCACATGAGACTCCACTTTCATTTTTATTTTGTTGTGACTGAGTGCCTATTTAACTGTCCCGTACCTATTGTAGATATCGAACCCATTTCATTACTGTCCAGTACCTATTGTGGATACCGAGCTCATTAATCATTGAGCCTGTGGCTTTGTGTGCACATTTATGAGCTTTAAGCTCCTTTTTCACTTTGGTCACTCCGGTCACAACTCCTTTATTTGATCATACATATCAATGTCATGACATGAATCATTTCACATAATATGCTAGCAATCACTTTCATTCAATGTACATAGTCATTTATCACATTCATCAGATCGAAGTCTGGTATTCAATATTCAGTTAAGTACATATTTTTTCCACATTCACATATAATCAGTAAGCACTCCCAAAACAATCCCAAATATTGAACTCCTCGGATAATTAATTGTCTGGAATCATCAATATCACAATCATATCCAAATTATTTCATTATATATAGATATAAGGATTAAACAAAACAATTGAAACTAAAGCACATATCTAATTGAGATCACACATCTAGGTTACTCACAGTATGCTCCATAATAGCTATTGCCTTGATGATCCGGCAATGTCTAGATGTTGTCGGTGTATTTACACTTCTATATCATGCAATACACACATAGTTCACACATTACTGAATTGTTCAATCAAATGAATATTCAATCATGCGCAAGTAGATGTGTCATGTTTAATGCATACTCAATTAACTATCCTGGGTATGTATCCTTATTCACAAGTCTTGACCATTCATTCACTATAACTAGTACATAACTTGTTTAAAATTAGGTTTATACCTTAAGTAAGTTTGATTACTCTCAATTCATCAATCATATGATTACCAATCATTTTCTAACGCTTTATATTCACATAATTTTCCAATTCTCATTCATTTATAAATAATTCACATTGTTCATATCCTTTGAATTACATTTGCATTCAGGGGAACATCCTTATACCATTAATAACTCATACTTCCCAAATTCATATGCATTGATATCAAACAATCCATTCCTTAAATTTTAACATCAATTAATAACCTAAACTCATTAAACACTTTACCAATTGATTCATCATCAAAATAAGTTCATTTAAGCCTTAATCAACTCAAAATACACCAATGTATAGTGCCTTATCCTTATATAATTCAACCAGAGCACAAAACACAATTCTTTCTCATTGCCAAGCATTTCCATGATCGTAGGAAGGAACCAATACAATTCTCACGATCGTGGGATGGGTGAATCGAAAGTTTACCTTCACTTTTCTTCCACTTTTCTTTCAAATTTTGACACCTTCAAGATAGTTCATCAATTATACCTCAAAGATATTTCAATTCCTCATCAATTCATTTCTAATTCCAATTCAAATCATTCATTTGGTAGTTTAAATATTATGTTCTTTCAAGCATCAAAATCAAAACAGAACATAACCAATCCATTCATTAAATTCCCAACACACATTCAACACCAACACCACAACCAAATTCATCCCTAATCAATCATCATAAATGTTATTCTAACATATATCAATAAGTCAATAATTCACTTACTAATTCAACTCAATGTCTCCTCAACCATCAAGCTAACCTAACCTTATGTGCAATGTTTACATCATTTTCTTCCTAATGTTCCTTTATGAACAAGTTGTCTTCTTTTAATCATAACTCTCTCTACAAAGATCCAAATGCCATGATTCTTGTGAACCATGAAACTAGACTTCCATTAGTATTATATCCAAAAATTACACAAACAACATCTCCCTTTAAAATATAATCTTCATCCAAATTCTTTCCTGTTTCTGGTAAGAAACAAACTGAAAACCAATACTCAAACCACAATAAATCATTATCAAGACATCTTCTAACCAAATCGTTTAATAAGAAATCAATAATCATTTTTCATGTTTTATACTTTCTCTAATTCAGACTCTAAAGTCCAAAAAAATCAAGAAATAATACAAGGTTCCTGCATAGGGGTCTATCACAGGCAATATTAGGGAAACAAGCATAACTCGAGCCCTAGTCACTATCTTGTCAAGCCACTTTCACAGAGGTCAAGTTAAGACCTATATATACAACTAAAAATCAAAATTCAAGTTTGAAACTCACAGAGGTCAAGTTAAGACTTATATATACAGCTAAAAATCAAAATTCAAGTTTGAAACTCACATAATTAGCCTTTTTTGGTTAATTCTACAACTTTCATTCTGTGAGTTTCTTCAAATTCATGCCCAAAGGATATGAAAGACAGGTCGAAAGAGAAAGATGAAATTGAAACTAGAATTTCATCTTACCTTAATAACTTCTTTTCTTCCCCTTTTTCTCTCCTTCTCTTCTCATTTTCGTTTCTCTCTCTCTTCTAACCTTATGGTCAACATCCACTTTCACTTCTATTGCCTTTTCATCCATTTTCTCTAGAAAATTCAAAAAAGTCAAACTAATTTATGTGACACCGTTCCATTGGTCCATATGTCACCATTCTATTGGTACATATGTTATCCTTCTATTGGTCCATATGTTACTATTTTATTGGTCTATGTGTCACTTACTTTAGGCTCTACATGTCACTCATTTTAAGCCTCCATATGTCATTACTTGTAAGGCTACATATGTCACCAATTGTAAGGCTATATATATCACCATTTGTAAAACAACATATGTCACCATTCTATTGCTCCACATGTTACAAGTCTAAAGTGCCATTTGTCACAAATTAAATGGCCACTTGTCCCTCATATACTCAAGCCACTTGTCATCCAATTAACTGAGCCATTTGTCACTTATTTCCAATGTCACATGCCATCATTTCATAGGCCTAATCAACTTAAATTCCTATATATCAATTTGTCTTGCTCTTTAACATTTTGCTTAGACTAGATGCATATATCACCTCATCAATTACTAAATTGTAACAATAAATTCCCAATTTACTAATTACAGTCCATCAAAACAAAATTAAAGACAAAATCAACTCACAATTATATCATGATCAGTAAAAACCTTTCATACTCCAGAACATGTCAAATTGAGTGCATATATTATTTTGCATTGTTTTCTAAATCATGATTCATATGTGTATACAAATATTATGTATTTGAATGAAATGCACCTCGTAAATTCTTAAATGAAATAGCTCATATGACTCAATCTAATAGTTTAATCTCTTAACAATTTTAAGAGGCGGGATATTACATATTTAATTAATGATATTTGTAAACTATTTACAAAGTGTCATTCTACCTTGGTCAAGGATTTCCCGAATCAATACTAATCGAGAATAATGGAATATTCTCCCTAATTATTTAGGGCGATGCATCCTATCTTGATCACACAACTATCTCCTTATAGTTCATGGTACATTTAATGACTACCAATTGACCGACCAATGATTAAATAGGTTATAAGTAGTATCAAAACATATTAATCTTTATACAAAAATAACTTTAGTGACTTCAAGTCAAATGATCACTTATATAATCATTACAATGAGAATTCTATAGACATATAAGTAATCTTTCAAATGGATTTCTCATATCGAGTCTGTTCAGTAAACTTGTTCTCTAACAAGCACCCATATGTTTATTTAAGTATCTCCATGTTTTAGCCCATGAGATCGACTAGTTCTTTTATAAAGAAAAACATAATGAGTACTAGTCTTTTTGCATTCTATTAATGTCTAATCTTAATAAAATAATGACTAAGAACAATTCGAAGATAATACATATATGCAGTATGAATCTCATTATAATTTCATTTGCAATGTACAATCATCCCATATACTTTATCATATACATCTAAACATGTACAAGATAAAGAATGTCTTTAAATAATTGTCACCAAACTACAACAAAAACAATTGGCTGTAGGGAATAAACTAACAAAATTTTCATCAAATTTAAATGTTGACAGAGTTATTTTTCCTTATTCATAACTAAATTGTTAACTTTGAGCCAATTGATTTCAGATGGAATGCTGAAACTTTATTACATATGAAAAAGTGATTCTTTTTTGCAATTGGAAAGGCAAATCCTCGAAAATAAAGGTAATTGAAAAAGGGGTGGTCAAACTTAGCTTTTCAAAGTTGGAACTCAATAATTGCACTCCTGTTACTGATTCTCATTAGCGACTTAATTTTTCAGTAAACCAAAATGTCATAATTAATATGATTGGTTTTTTAAGGAGAGGAGCATCTAAAGAAAAGCGTCAGGACGTGGATAAAGTTTGGTAGTACCTCTGGCAAGCGTGAATCACAGGTTCAAGTATCTTTATACTTATAAACAAGGATTGATTTATATATAAGTAGCATATTACAAAGAAAATTTAAATGGTTAAACTGTAGAAAACTCATGTGAATATCATACATGCATACATATATTTATTGATCGATGTAATCACCAGTTATATATGCACCCATTTGACAAGAGTAACTAACTACAAGTCACCTTTACAAAACGTAATGAGAAGTGAAAGCCAAATCAGGCCAATATTCTTATCCCTCGGCCGATAAATGGGAAGGAAACGTGCAATAGTATAAGAATATCAATTGAGAATCATGGTAACTACAGAATCTGTCGAGTCGGCAATCGAATATCCTACAAATAAAATTGAAGGAAAAGTGGTTAATTAGGTATGATGATTTGGTCATCAGATATGCGTGAAGAAGAATCCGTTCTTGGTGGTAAATGCCCACTTACTTGTGGAGTTCTGGTATTTTAGCAATATTGTAATGCATACTGAATATGATTCCAAAACTTTGTTTTTCCGTATTTCCACCTGATAAAAATTGAGAATATCTGTGACTGAGCCTAGTCATTAATTCATCAAATTGTTAAAAACCTGTGTTTTCAAAACCGGACCGGACCGGCCGATCTGACCGGTTCGATCGGTAACCGGTCTACTATCCGGTCCGGTTTAACCTAAAAAACCAGTTGTCAATTGAACCGGTCAAAACCGGTCAATTGACCGGTTGGACCGGACCGGTCCAACCACTGATTCACAATTTTTTATTTTTTTGTATTTTTTAATATTATTAATATTATATATAATTAAATATAATTATTGCATACTTATGACGTCACACCGGTTCGACCGGTGGTTGAATCGGTTAAACTGGTAATCAGTAAGACCTTCGATTCAATGACCGATCCGAGTTTTAAAACACTGTTAAAAACAATTCAACCAAGGCTTTTCTTTTCTTTTCCTTTTTTTGCAATTACTGGACAATCCAATATAGTTGAATTAAGAGAGATGGGATATAGTTTGTTCCACGTGTATGCCAATACTGTGACGTAAGTAAGAGCCCGTTTCTTCCATTTCTTTTGTTAAAAGGTTTACGCAACTCCATTCCATAGCAAAAATTTGAGAGCAAAAAACTAGAAAGGAAACGGTTGCATTATATATATATATATACAATGGAAGTGCGCGTACACGTTGTCTTCACTGTCTCATGAGAATGGCGTGCCTTTCTTTGTCAATTTCAATTTCTTACTCTTTGCGCGCGCTTTGTCAGAATATCACTCCCCTTTTTCTTTGTCTTTTCCCTATCTCTACGCCCCTATTCTTTTTCCTAATTACCATCTGCAACCTCACGAGCATATTGCAAGACAAATGTGACGACCTAAGCTTGTGTTTTCTGGATATTATTATAAATTATATCCAATTAATTCTTGGTTGAACACAAATTAAATAGGGCTTATGCAAGTTGCAATCTATCGGAACAGAAGATTGGATCCAACAGAAACATTAATTGTAAAAGATATCCACATGAATGCGAGACAATAATATCAATATGAAATTGGTTAGGTCGGCAGTGCCAGGCCCAGGCCTAGGTCCAATCGTCAACAGCCCAGTCGTAGGTGACAACCTTCCATACATACGTAAAGATCTACGTAAAGACCTAAACCTAGCAGCTATTCCTTATATAAGGTACTACTTTATCATGATTTAGGTACGAGACTAATACCCTGATTTTCTCTGTTTATAACTGCCCAATACCTTCACCAAAAGTCTAACTTGAGTGTCGGAGGGGTCTGCCGGCAATCAACTCCCGGCGTGCCTTATTGTTTTGCAGGTACTCCCAAGCTCAAACCTATCGAAACAATAGATCCAAACAACAGCATCCAGCCTCAACAGAATCAGGCGGAACCAGAAATCATTAATCCCGTATGCATTTAGATAATAGGTAATATTAGTTGTTAAATATATAATACCCATTTTCAAGAATGTAACATAAAAATATATTTGATTAAGAGTAAAAGTTTGAATACCTAAAAATTGTTTTCATAAATTATTAGAAAAAGGGGGCAATATTAAACCGCAATTAGGTTAATTATATGTTAAATGCCCTTTTCTCTAGAATAATAAAGTAGGACATAGCCTTTTTCTTGTTGTTTTTAGTGGGTTGAATGGCCAGTTCAAACAAGTCCACACACATTCCCTGGCAAGTCTGTTTATATAACAACCCTCCACTTCTCACCACCCAGTACATAATTCAATTCAGCAAGCGGTATAGCTCAGGACGCACATTATCAAAAGCTGAGATTAACACCAACTCCAAAGACAGGTAATCAAGAGAAAGACAGAGATGGAATGGAGGAAATGCTATTTGGATGTGATGCTGGTGCCCCTTAGCTTTCTCATCACCATAGCTTATCATGCCTGGTTGTGGCATAAGGTCCGAGTCCAGCCCCTGATTACCATCATCGGAACAAACGCCACCGGCCGCCGTTACTGGGTTTCCGCCATGATGAAGGTGTGTATATAATTAGGATCCTCAGAATCCACGCAGCTTTACTTCTTATCACCAGAAAAACGACAACTCATATCATATGCAACCTACTTTTATTTTACTTATACGTACGCGAAATATAAAGTTTCATTAAGTCTAATGAAAAACCAGTGTTGATTCTGGCATTGTTCTTTTCTCCTTTTTTACTTAAAAGCAAGAGTCTTATATAATTACATTCACGATGGAATTCATACGGCGTGGATATGCTTGCTATATTTCCTGAGCCGTACGTTACGCTCGAACGTAGTGCTTCTTGTCACATGATTAATTTGGTACCAAGTTGGATGTTCCTTGGTCTGAGAAACAAACGCTTACATGAGGAGGTTGATAACAGTTAACGTATGACAAATTGAGCAATTTAAATACTTCGTGGCTTTTACTGTAGAGCTTAGGTGAAATAGACAATTGATTCTATTACTTTACAAGGTTAGACGTCAAATGAAATGCCATACTTGGTACCAAAACAGACCATTCATTTCAATTCACTCAAGCTTTTTCTTAGTTAATTTGGTAATGTTTTCTGGTTATATTTCCTAATTATTTTCACTTCACTATCTTCGTATCTTACTAAAAAATGTCAATGGTGGCAACTTTCTTTCATCAATTTCCGCAAAAAGATATCCATTTAGTTGGCTGGAAGTCACCTCGAGAGATCGAACTAAAGTGGGATGTCTAGAAAAATAGAAAATTAGAAAGAAGACAGAAGGGTAGTTCAATAACATATATATTAGTGTATTGGCCACTACACTTTTGTGCCCATACCTTTAGACGATTTACTGCACCAACCAGTAATTTGTTTTCGTAACCTTTTACGATTTGTTGGCTTGAACCAAGCTTTTCTTATAGATTGCATGCTTAATTAAGTATCTATTGATAAACTCTTTAAAAGTTTTGGGTCATAACCTATAGTCTTATTGTATCAAACGTCACACTGACATGACCTAAAGTCAGTGGTAGTGCTAACAATTTCACTGTAAGGCTAACGAAAGTGGTGACATAATTGGCCAGGACAACGACAAGAAGAACGTATTAGCCGTCCAATCCCTTAGGAACTTGATTATGGGATCAACGTTAATGGCCACTACCTCAATCCTTCTGTCGGCTGGCTTGGCAGCCATTGTAAGCAGCACATACAGTGTGAAGAGGCCACTAAATGATGCCATTTACGGAGCTCACGGCGAGTTCATGGTAGCCTTGAAATATGTGACACTTCTAAGCATTTTTCTCTTCTCATTCTTTTGCCATTCTCTGTCGATCAGATTCGTGAACCAGGTTAATATACTCATCAACACACCTCCAGACCCCATGTCCATTGTCACTCCTGAGTACGTTTCGGAGCTCCTAGAGAAGGGTTTTCTTCTAAACACCGTGGGAAATAGGTTGTTCTATGCTGCAATGCCTCTCCTGCTATGGATATTTGGGCCTGTTCTGGTATTCTTGTGCTCCGTTACTATGGTTCCAGTGTTTTACAACCTGGATTTTGTGGTGAGGAATGGAAAGGGAAAGATGGATGTGAATGGAGATAGGGACTTTGTATAAAACTACACAATGTTGTCATCAGTAGCTATTCAGTCAGTCTTGCATAAAAATAGGCTTTAATGCCCCATATATGGACAACTTTTTGTGTGCGGAGATACAGAGATGGAATTGTTCATAAAAGATCTATCGAGGTTAGATACAGAGATGGAATTCAAGATAATTAAATATGCCTCAAGAATGTGTATTGTGTGTCGAGTTGAAATACATTGAAAGCCGAAGAAATTTAACCTTGTTTTGCATAATTCTTTTCTTTGTTTTTAATCAATTAGCTATGTTTTCTATAAAAAATTAAATTAAGAGAAAATCCTAGTGGGAGAAATACAAGGTCTAAGCCATGAAAAAGGTGGAAGAAGGAAACCTAGCTAGGAGGTTACATGTGTTGGAGATTAATGAGTGGAGGAATTTAGATGTTGTTCACAATATTTAAATATAATTAATATTAGAAGAATATAGATATTCACAAAATATCTAGACAAAGATAAATAATTTATATATTAGAATGTGTTAGTAATTATAGCTAATAAAAATGTGTGACTATAATTAACTTAATACACCTATAAATATCTATCTATCTTCTTGTCTCTTGTACCAAAAAACAAGTTTAAGCATTTAAGAGCATAGCTTGTGAGAATTCTAATAGTATAGGTTCTAAGTTACAAATTAATATTTGTAAATTATAGATAGAAAGCATTTGTATTATAAGTTTTTTTTCACTTATAATAATATTTTATGTGTTTCATTTTTATTCTAATTTTAAATGAGTTGCAATCTTAATCTATCCAGTTAATTATTCCAATAAGTGGTATTAGAGCTAGGTTAGGGTGTATATACCTGTTTATCATATGCTTTGTGGTTACACTTATAATAGATCTTTTATATAAAAACAATAAGTTAGATATTATTCACTTTGTGAAAAGGCTTGGTATTACTCCCAAGTAGAAGTCTTGTTTACATGAAATGGTAGGAGCTCTTTCTCGTAGAACAAGTAGTTTGGGATAGAAGAAATGACAACTGAATTTATGATTAAGAAATTCAGTAGAAATAATTTATCGTTGTGAAAATTGAAGATGAAAGGTATAAATAATAATTGTTCCAAACATTACAGAAGGCCGACCAACTTTATATATGACACTAAATGCACTACAACAAAATAGGCAACAGGCTACATTTTGTTTGCTATGATTTTAAAATTGTAGCTAAAGGTCAACCTTTCGCGACTATTTTCAATGGGCTAATCTTTTGCGACGATTTTAAAAATCATCGTTAAAGGGTTAATTTTAGCTATAATTTCAAAAAATCATTACGAAAAGTTAACCCTTTGGTGACAATTTTCGGACGACCTTTAGCTACGATTTTAAAATCATAGCAAAAAAAATGTAACTAAAGGTCAACCTTTGGCTGTGTTTTTCAAAATGCTAGCCAAAAATGTCATTTTTGACTATATTTTTTAAAATTGTAGCTAAAAGTATATTGTAATTTTTTTGAAAATTTTGAATGTATTAAGCTTTGAAGGCGAATTAAAAAATGTCACAACTTACAAATCAACTTAACATCTCAATACAGTGAAGATCACTTCATCTGGACAACTAACAAAAAGGCCTCGTGTGAAATAAATTCTACCATTTGCCATGGCGCATAAATTCCAGCACATAAATAACCATAAAACTTAGTTCATCGTGTCCTATTTGCCATGGCTATATGCTTCCCATCATGTACATCATTGGCAACTCATCTTGCATATCAATAGTACAAAAACTTCACAGGGCTGTTTATCATTTCACTATATTATCCGCAGTTATATCTGGGATATCAAAACGCTTCTGTGGATCCTTTTATTAGCAGACTCAATCTGTCTTGACTTTAACGTTAAACTATTTCACCATAGTTCTAAGCAATTCACACATTCCAATATGTAAATAGGCATTATCTGTGCTGGAGCTTCGATCTCGGTAAGCTAATTTTGAGCCTGATATGTTGTACTATTAATTTGTTATAAAACTACTCTTAAGTGATGCATTTGTCTTGAAATATGTTGAAATTTCTCTTGTCCCATGTAGCTGTGATTGTCGAGGATAAGACTATCTAAAAGCATTTACACTTGGTGTTGTTTCTATAGTTCATCTGTCGGGTTTGGATGCTAGCTACTTTGTCAGTCACAACATTTAACGAGAGCAGATCCTCTGTCTAAAATAAACGTGTCTTATTCTGTTTAATGATAAAACGACATCGTTTTTAATTAAAAATTGGACAGCACTATTGTTCCTTGTGGGTGGTGCCGTTTTTAAGCCAACGACCAAGCCTTTAAGTCACCCTTCATTTATTAATAATTGACGCTCCAAAGCCACATGTATTGTTATTAAGAAGTAAACAAAAAATAATCAGCAATTTTTACACGATTAGTTTATATCTTTAATAAATAAATTAATTTTTATAATAGCAAAATTAGTATATATCATTTTAAACAATGAAATTATTATTATTATTATTATTATTATTATTATTATTATTATTAAATAAATTCATTATATTACTTTCTATTATTATTATGAAATTTGTTATAATAACTTATTTTCTTCTTATTATTATTAATTTAATTATTCTTATAATATTTAATTTTATTTTTTTGTGACTAGAGTATATATACTTATTATTATAATAATTTTTTACAAACGGTTTGTTATTAATATTAGTATAATTATTAATATTCAATTCCTTATTATTATTATTATTATTAAAAATATTTATTATTATTCTTAACATTATTAAATTCCTTATTATTAAAAAAGTATTTATTTAATTATTTATTGTTATTGTTGTTATTAGTATTATTTTTATTATTATTATTATACGTAAATTTTTAATTAATTTAATTTCCATTATTATAATTGCTGTTAAATATTATTTATAAATTTCTTCTGTTTATTATTAAATTTTTTGTAGAGTGTTTGTTAAATTTATTATTATTAGTAGTAGTAGTAGTAGTAGTAGTATTATATTCGCTATGATTATTAAATAAATAAATTATATTAATTTCTATTATTATTATGCAATTTGTTATAATTACGAAATTTCTTCTTATTATTATTCACTTTATTATTCTGAATAATTTAATAATTCATATAATATTTAATTATTATTATTATATATATATATAAATGCATTTATAAATAATTGTGATTATTATTTTTATTATCATTGTTTCTATTATTGTTAATTTATCTATATTATTAATTTTTATATTTTCAATACGATTATTAAATTTATTAATTATATTAATTTCTATTATTATTATGAAATTTGTTATAATTACTAATTTTCTTCT